>JAVQKG010420081.1:0-14551 GCA_036025885.1 Hypseleotris bucephala | reverse complement strand
TCAAGACCTAGTCTGAACTGTAACTGACTATCCACAAGAAATACACTATATGTATTGAAGCAGCCAACTAACAACAACACTCTTTATTGGCTGACAAGTAAATATTAGTAAGAGGAGCTGAGTCTGCACTCATAAAACTGCTCACCCTGTATCAGTTAAGCTTTAAGTGACAATGATTGAAGGAGCAATTTACTGGAAGAATATTGAACAGCGCAGCACTGCGCAGGGTCTTCACTTGTCTGAGGTTGGGTATAGTTGCCAAACGCTATCAAAGCACACAGGAGCCGATATCAAAGCAGCATAAAAAACAACAGACATGACCACAAAGGGAAATGGTTCAAAAGGAACAAGGAAATCAAGCAAGGGGAGAACCTAAAGATGAAGCTTAACAAATAAAGTGTAGTAAACATGCGCTACTGTATCATTGGCTACAAACAGCAGCTACACCGAGGGGAGGTGGTGAGGAATGCAGTGCTTCTTGAGACGCATTCAAAATTTATGAAGGGAACAAAGGAGAATCTCTTATGTGCTTTTAAGTGAACAGCTGCCAGGAGCGTGCTACACGAGGCTGCCAACAGGGGGGACTGACTGTACTTGTTGCATAACCTATGGTATGGTGAAAATACTGCTTATTGAATAGATTTTTTATACATATTTATATAATACATGCATTATATTTGCAGAAAATGGCAAAAGCTCAAACACAGGGCAGTGAGATCAGAGATCTGGACTTTGGTATTTTTCTAATATACTTATTCATACCTGGAATCTTAGGACCACTATCCAAAAATCAAAAAACAAGTATAAGCCTTTCTACAAGGATTAAGCCAGGCATTGAATTATAACAGGTCTAAACCAAGGCTAAATCAGAATTAAACCAGATCTAAACAAGGATTAAAGTAAAGTTGTAAACACAAAGTTCTCCTCAGCTTATAATGGCCAGAGATTCAAAAGTAAAATAATTTTATCGTGTCCTCACATGTCCTGAAAAACACAATATTTGAGTCATATATTGAGAATAATGTTGTGTATCATCCCCATTGCACAAGAATGTATCACTTTCTCCATAAGGATTACAGACTAAAAATAAATGAACACTCAGTGGTCCAGCAGACATGACAAAGCTGTGGATGTTAACAGAAGTATGTAAAATATGTTCCTCCCTAGCGCTTGTGAGGAGCAGGGGACGTGAGGTGAGCCCGTATTAACACCATTTATCTCTGGGCTTCCTCACACTGCCTTTCTCTCCCACACGAGACGCTCTTGAGATGATTCATCGGCACACGTATGCTTTTACATATGTGGGCAGACACATTTAGAGAACTGCAATAACTGAGGATATTAAGAAAAAAAATATACGTTTGGACTTGACAAGCTCTTAAGGCTTAGTTCCAGAAGGGTTTATGTTTTATCATGGTCATGCAGACTGACAGTGCATCCTTAATCAAGAAAATGTAAGAGACACTCGGATTTAGTAGGCCTGTTTGCAGTAAAGCAGTCATTTTGAGTGTAAATCAACACAACTTAAAGCATAAATTGTCTTTCCCGTGAGATTTATATGGATACAAAAATAGAAAACATGTTATACAACTGGCATGGTAAAGATATACAGTAGATCCATGTATAATGGTGTACTATGTATATGAACGAACATTTAAAAGGGCTTTTTGAATTATTCGTGGGCACTTCTAGATTAGAAGTTACATGTTTTATAAGTTGTCGGTCTCTTTCAAGCCCTTTTCCTGCTGGAGTCACTTACTTCACTACAACAGCCAATGCTACCAAATTAAAGTAGCCGCAAATTTGCGTTTCTTCTATAATGCTTTCAGCTACTGGGTACAGTTACTATATCATATGCATGTTTGCTAATTGCAATAGCATTTCTCACTTGAGTAGACATGCAGCATCACAGTGTGTGCTCCATCCCCCACTGACACTAGCCTCTCCTCACCTCATCAACCATCTGAAATCCTGCCAAAATATGCTTCTTCAATTCACTTCCTTCCTTCGCCTCCCTTTTTCTCAGCTTCCTTCTCAAAGCCGAGCACCAATTAAGGCAAGCTGGCATTCTGGACAGGCTAGCATCAGGGGGAGGATTGGATATTTTTTGGCACTAGTCCCATTATAGGGCAGAAGTCACGGTGTAAAGTGTCCTGTCCTGCCCCACTGGTGTGTTTTTGTCCAATTACTCTGTGTGCTGCCAGTGTCCACCAAGGAGACAGACGGGTGTGTAGTACCATGCAGTAACTCCCACTGTCTGAGCTCACTATGAAGCAAAGGATAGTTCAACCTCTGGAAGAAAGAACTGACATCACACTGCCTTGAGACTAATTCCACACCGCCCAAAATTATCATATACATTCACACTAGCCACTTTATTAGGTTGTCAAATTTCTCTCCTTGTGAGCTTCAACAGCTTATCAGCCTATCACATCAGATTAACCCAATGGTTCAGTCATGCACATATGCTCAAGCCAAATCTTCAAAAGTTCAAACCAAGATTTTAGGGATTTTTGAACATGGCGTGTGTGTCAGTGCCAGGTGGATTATTCAGAAATTGATGATCCACCAAGATTTGTACAAAAAGCATATCTATGGTTTACAGGGGAAAGTTTGAAGAGATTACAGTGTCCAATGAGAAGTAATAATGTTGGCAACAAAAGCTCATATCAACACTCATTACGTCAAGATCTGAAGATGGTCAGAAAAAACATGAAGCAGGTGGGCTATAGGAGCAGAAGACAACACTAAGTACAGATACTGTATATTAGATACAAGATTTACACCAGTGGTTCTAAAACTTTTCACATCAAGTACCGCCTCAGAAAATAGTATTTGGTATTGCAAATACCACCTAAGACTAACTCACATCAAAACCAAGACTAAACTAGGTCTTAATCAGGTTAAATCTGGGACTAAACATCATATCCAACCTAGAGATAAAACATAAACCAAGACTAATCCAGTTCTGACCAAGTTCTAAACCAGGTCTAGACCAGGACTAAACAAGGTCTAAACCACAGCACTGAACTAGGACTAAGCAGGACAAAACCAAGTTCAAGTACCACCAGTGAAAGCATAAGTACGAGTGAGATTCAATGATCTACACAAACTACACTTTAATATGGCACAGCTCTTACTAGTCTTTTACTGCTGGCACCTATAGCTTAACTTGATCCCCGGCCCTTATCTTTTTGGAGACATCACTCTAATATTAGCATGCCGAGCAGACACTGAAAGTCTGTCGCAACTGAGGTGTGTGTGCAAGATTTAAGCTCACAAGCTCTGACCCAAAGGGGAAAATGGTAATTAAACTCACTTGCAGAAACACTTGTGATTTAACTTTGATTAATTAATAGGTAGAGCTGTGACTGTAGCACCAGGAGAAAGGAAATCTTGATTTAAATCTGAGTAGTAAAAAGTTATTTTTATTTAATTTATAATTATTTGTCATTTGTAAGAGCTAAGTGATTGAGTTTGAAATAAATATTCATAATCTCTTTTCAATGTGTGAGAAATGCATGCAGTGTTTGTAAATACAATCAATAACACATCTATGTGGAACTGTAATTTTGGTTGGTAGGTTAACAAGAAAATTAATTGCATTATGATTTTTTTTTATTTTATTTTTTTCAGAAAATTTAGTACACAGGTGATTTCTTTTTTTTGCTTAAGTTGATACCTGGAACATTGTCTAAATCCACAATGTTTGAGATGATTCTGTACCATTGTAAGAAAATGCTAAAGAAGATTAGGTTGTTTAATTGGATGGAGCAATAACACAGATTACCAGTTCAAGTTCTGATCTGGGAGGGCACTAAATCTTTGCCATTGCAAGGTAGGGTTTTCTGTGTGTTGCCATTGTAATAATATAATAATAAAGCAGCTTCTTACAAAGTAGAGCCCAATCTCCAACTCCATTGAAGTTAAAAAGAGTTTATAATATTGTATTGCACTAATATTTTCCAATTCTGCCTGCATGTGTGTTCCATGTGCTCACTGCTCCAGGGTTGGTCAACAGTCTACAGCCAGATGGTCTGAGGAGCACTGACCTTTGATGACCTGAGCGACCTGCAATTTTGAACGACCTTTAAAATTGTTTACTAGAGTGACTTCATAATCCTAACCTTATACAGTGTTCAAATCATTGAAACACATTTTTAGTCAGAGCAGCCAAAGCCACTAATACAGGCATCATAACCATCATACGCATTTTAAAATAAATGTTACACAGTCAAAAGACTATATTAACAATATTTTTCCAACTGAGAAAAGACATTACAGTTAGTAGTGCTTACATCTCCTGTCTATTTGATACATTAACGATTTGTCTCCATTTTTTTCAGTGAGTCCGGTGTGTGGCCATTTAAGGTCAATTGCAGACAGTTCAGAATCATGTGGGGATTGGCTGTTCTTCTTTTTGGATGGCAACCTTTCCCACCCTTCTCATCCAAAATATGTTCTTAAGATAAGTACATGTGTTTTTGTTTACAACTTCTGAATACTTCTGATCAGAAAAGTTCAGTTCTATCTTCTTAAAATGCAAAAACGACTATGTAATGTAATGTATTTGGCTCCAGTGGCATTAAGGGAAATCTAGGAAAATTTGAAAATACACACATTTATAACTAGCTTAGGTTGTGTCATCCATCACTGTTGCATAATATACACAGTGTGAGAGGTCATGTCTTGGAGTGGAGGACTTGAGGAGACAAAGTGATTTAAAGAAGGTTTAGAAGAAACTGGTCTCACAGTTTGTAAACTAAGTAAGAGGAAAGATCTTAAAAAGTCTTCTATCATGCAAACCGTCTTTTCCAAGCTTTTAACACTGTTGTAATGTTTTTACTTCATACACATACGCAATTTGTGTTTTATTTCATTCAGGCATGTTTGAGTAAGTTTGGATAAATATGTTGAGATATAGTACTGAAAACAGACAGACCAAATTACTGATGTCATAAACTGGGGCAAACCCCCTGCTTCCTTCATTACCTTTATCGAGAGTAATAGAATATCGAGTATTACAAGAAATGGGAGAATTTAGCCAATACCACATATTAAACTTATAAGCAATAGTCCAAACAAGCGAATATGTTTTAGTTTTTACATGCTAAAGGAAGTCTTGAAAGCTGGACCAAGAAACTCCTAATCTATAATAAATATAGTAGCAATAGGGAAAAGAACATACGGTACACTAAATAGGCAGGGTTGATAAAAGAAAGCAATAAAAGAAACATGTGATAGAGGCTTTGTGGAGACTGGCAGTGGTTTGAGTGAGGGCTCTAGGAGACATCTTGGTCCTAACACAGACCAGATGGATGTTACGGCCCCATGAAGCAGCCTTTTACAAAGAGAGGGGCCCCGTCTCTTATGTTCTCCTACACAGCTAAGGCCAAATGTGTCATGGTTTGACTTAAGGATCCACTTCAATGAATGCATCAATAATAACATATACCAGGGAGACATTGTAAAATACCTTTTCTTAAATTATGTTATGTTCCATGATGTCTGCCAATATTTTTGGCAATGTTTCTATGTTTTGTTTTGTGTTTTCTAACTATTCAAAGCAAGAATTGAAAGAATGTAAAGTGTTTAAAGCCTAAAATATGAAGCCCACAATATTATTAAATTTGATGACGTCCTGAAAGTAAACAAGTAGACTTACTGATGAAGTACTGTCAGCTACCAGACTGTCACAACATGTACCAAGGCAGATTCTATCAAATCAATGCATTTTTTCATTACAATGGCAATAGTTATAGTAAAATTATGAAAGGTTATCATGATATTAAAGTTAAGAATGACATAGCATTCGCACAGTCACAGACACTGGTGGTGGCAATCTTCCCTGCAGCTACAGCTGCCCTGGGGCAGACTTACATGGATGTGGCAGGCTTACTATTTCTGCTCTCTCAACCACCATTCACAAAAATCACACAAAAACGTTCAACAAGGCAGAAACTGTGCTTCAGAAAGACTATGAAAAAATACACGCTGAATATAATATCAAGCATTGTGACCCATATCCCATCTCTTTTATGAGTATCTTGGCAGCGAGCACAAGTCAAAAAGGACAAGGGCAATGGCTTTAAAAACTATGACATAATGTACGCTCATGGCTCAAGTACACTTCACTCTGGAGTGGGAACAGATAGAAAGATGAATGGATAGCCCTCATCAGCCAAGCCCTTACCAGAGAAATCTGTGTCTTCTTCTTATGATTCAGATGTTTTTATGCCTTTCATTGATTTTTCATCCAATCCCCATCAAAAGGAAATTGGGCTACACAAAAACAATTGGGTAAAAGGAGCTTGTGTGGAAATGAAAAAGGCAATCTTATTTTTTTCAATCATTACCTCTATACACATTCATAAATAATGAGCTTTTTGTAGCCATAAGTCTTGCAATTAAATAATCAGAGGTGAGTAGTAACAAGTTACACATTTACTTCACTATGCTATTGATATCTATCATTAATATTTATTTTATGAAACAATACTCTAATAATATTACTTGGCTACCCACTACTCTGGGTCATGCTGTAGTTGTGAAAAGGATTTGTAAATGTGTTTGTTTTTTTGGTGATGCTATTTTTGTAAATATTACATTTATTTTTTTAGTTTCTTGTTTGGAAATGCTAAAATTTGCCCATTATTGTATTATTTTTATCTGCCTAATTTTGAGCTAAAAATGCTCTTACTCTTTAGTACAAATTTGGACTTCTTTCCCCACCTCTGGAAATAATATTTGTCTGCATTAGGCTCAGCAGCAGCGTATCCCATCTGAGTGAGACCATTAGAGATAAGCATCACTTCATGTGGAACAGCCCCTTCAAACAGTCGACCACATGGTACACAGCACCAAACCTCTACTATGTACACACTTAAAAACCAGCTACAAAGATCCTTTTGTTCCATCTCACTCAAGGAAAATGGCCATGCACGCAAGGCTTTCACAGTCAAATCAGAACAGCGCTAGTGCCACAGAAGCGAAGTCTAAGCAGCTGCTATGTTTTCTCGCTCCATCTGGAAAGTGTACACATTATGCTGTTGCCTCAAAAACTTAAGTACTGTATTACCCACAGTCATTTAGTGCTATCAGAGCTAATAGAGGATAGACAGGGTGGGGTTTAATGAGAGGAAAACTCCACTCTGTACTATACAGGTGACTCCAATCTGATAGCCTCAGTGCAATTATCACAAGCTAATGATCTTCATCAAATGCACCAGATGGGTCTCAGTTTATACATGGATTTGCATTCACAAACTGTAGCTGTAGCCAAGACAAGTGAAGACGCACGAGAATATCTAATCAAGGAGAAGCCTTCTACTTTTGGTAAATGGATTGTGACAGTGAGAAGAAGTACCGTACGAATTGTAGCCAAAATGTTGATGTTTTCAATATTGTTTATAATAAAATTTGTCAAGACAAAGTAAAAATGATTCATACAAATAATTCCTCAATAAGAGAAAATAAGTAATTAGAAAACTACTCTCTGACTGCTGAAATGTAACATCTGATGTATTTTTTAGAATTGCTGTAATCAGACAAACATGTGAAATAATTTAAACAAACAACCATAACCTAAAAAATATGAAAAAGTTAAAAAGAATTTTAAAAAAGTCTAAACTAAAACACAATACATTTTCTCCCTATTTAAGCCAACAAATGTTCTCCTGTTATGTAACTTTAAAGCAATATAACCCAAATAAAAGTCATGTTGCTTTAAACTATTTGTAAAAGCACAATTATTTTAGAAAGAAATATACTGGAATACATATAAACTCACTTTTACCAGGCTCTTGGCATGACTACAGGCAGGCAGGTCTCAAATGTCACTACAACACAAACTACTGGAGCCGGTTCTTGAAGTTTGTTTTTCGGTCAGGGCCAAATGGGTTTTATCAACTCGGACTGGTTTGGTGAGGCCTATGTTTAGACTGGGATTTGAAGGTTTAGGGTCATGTGGTGGGTTGTCACGCTCCATGTGTCTATGTGGTCTTACCTGTCCTGTCTCTCCGCTCTGGGTTTTCCTCTACATTTTGCTCCCAGGCCAGCGCCTCCAGGTCCCACTGTCCCAGCACTGGCCCCTTCTCCTTTTCACTCAATGGGAGGTCCGCCTCGCCCCCCTCTGAGACCTGCACAAATACACACATACACACATAGGCCCATTGTCAGCAGCCGAACCTTAGTCTATTCAGAAGAAAACCACTGTAAGATGAGGTTTACGGCCACTAAAACCACATAACATTAAACCAGTGCCTGCATTTTTCCACCAGTTTCTGCATCTTTTTCATCCATTTCTCCATTACGCACGGGACAGGAATGCAGTGGAAATCGCAAGACGTCCAAGTTCTGCCACAGATCTGGGATGAGAGTGGAAGGATTCGATCTTATTTAAAAGCCAGCAGCATCAATGGGAAGTTTAATGGAGGCAAGCAGAATTATGACTCCTCTGCTGGGATGGAGATTAGATCATTGTTATGGTTATTACCTCTGTCATCTGCGTAAGGGGAAAAAGATTCAGCAAGATAAACATTTTCCTATGACACATTTCAAAGTGACCCCCGCTGGGCACTCCACTGGCTTTGGTCAGTTTGATCTGAGTTCATCTTTTCATACTCTGGATTTTGGCAGATATTGTCAGATGTCCTTAAAGTCTTTAGAAAGCTGTAATATCTAGCTGTTATAGAAATTGAATGTGCAACAGTCGTTTAGCTCTACGGTCCACATGTCAAACAAATGGCCAAAATCTTATAATCTTGTTTCTAATATACAATTTTAGACCTTTAGATAACGAATAGAAGTACATTAAACAATAGATGGACACATGATTGGACATATCCTAGCCTATTGAGAGTGGAAAACCAAAAAGTATATAAGAAGTAGCTACTAAAACAATTACTTTACTATTGAGTTAACATTCTTTCCAAAAGGTCAGAATAAATAAAATTTGACATTCACTAACATGACTGATGCTTTGTGTTTTTTTAAACATGTATAAATTTGTTTCTCTTTATCAACTTAGACCTCACAGAGTTTGACATGAGGAGTTTTATACTGAATCAGATTAAAGGTGGGAGGGAAAAGATGGTGATTTTTCATAGCTGCAGTGAAGTATGGGAGCTGCATGACTTTATGTTTATGGTCATATGCTTCAGTCTATGCCAACATTCAAGATTCCTACAGAGCACTGAACAGAGACAAACCAACCCTCACAGTATCCTTTAGCTTTCCCTTTTAGTTCCTCTTATGGTTTAATGTATGAGTATGTCACAGCCATGCCACATCATAAACACTGTATATGCACTGAGTATCTGGCCAAGAACTAGAAGATATTTTAAATCATCTCCACATGGGCTTTGTTTCCATTTTCACATGTGGTATTTTGTTTTTTTTAAGCATCCAGTAACAAATACAAACAACTCACCCACTGCTGATTGGGCATAGCCACAGAGGTCAGCATGTCCGCTATGGCTCCCAACATCTGGTCAGTGCGTCCTTGGTTCTTCTGTAAAGCCTTCATTCTGCTTTAAATATCCACTTTTAATGACTATTCACACTTTTTTCACCGGATCTTGCCCGAAGTTCCCTTGTGTGACAGCTCACCGTGCCACCGCTTGGAGCCCGGCCACTGCGGTCTGGCTTCTTCCACAGGAAATGTCATAAATAATTGATCCGCGAAGAGGAGGGCATGTCTCTGGCTGGACACGGTTAAGATTGAAGTCACAAGATTCAGCCTTCAGCCTGCCCCAGTCCTTGGAAAACTAGATGATTGTAGGTGGTCCTGTGCTGGGTGAGACCACAAACAAACTTCCACCTGGAGCTGTCAATATACCTTCCTCCTTGGACCAAAGTGAAAACCTCCTGTTGCTTAAATGCTTCTGACTGAACAGTGGCTTGAGAAGCACATTGCACTCCCTAAAAAACTCCTTTCTACTTTTCCATTGGTTCTAGTGCTTCAACACCCCTCCCCAAATCCTCTCCTCCCTCCATCACTGTTTCATTCCTGTCTCAATGAGTCCTACCTGGATTTGTCCTCACATAATATTTAACTACTTCAATGTTTTCCTCATGTCTTCAGGCCTTCTCTCTGAAGCTCACCGATCTACTAAATTCGTGCCATAGTCTGTGCCTGTGATTGTGTTAAGCAGCGGGGCAGCCCCAAATAAGGTATAAGCACACGGCCCATGAAGTTCAACTATGCAAGTGAATGTCACACGCATCCAGACTGTAGCTAAAACAATGCCTCATCAAAGTATTAGGCTCAGTATTAGATACATTTTTCAACACAAGATAAAAGGTTTACATTTGTTATTATGACCAAGCTGACCTAGCGTTAGGAGGAGATGACCTGTCATTGAAGAAGTATGTGCAAGCTTCTGGACAGGCTGCCAGGTCACACTGTATGTTTTTATGAAGACACTGAAAGAAGATAGATGTTAATAGAAAAAATATTGCAAAGAAAAACAAGAAACACATTGTGTAACTAAACATTTTGGGGGCCAGAATATACTAACGCCCCACATACGCCCCAAGCTATAGCAGAAAACACTGGGTGCCGTGTTGACATTCTGAGCACTTCGTAACCATACAAAAAAAATTATATTTTCAATCTTAATCATTATGTAAATGTGTGAATTTATTATGTAAATTAGTAAACTTTTTTAATACTTGGGGAAAGGTAGGGTATTTTTTACTGGCTTGGCAGACAAAGTGTTGTTGAAAACAGTAGTCAAATCACAAAAATGACCACAGAGTCTTAGCCTTAGCTGTAGACATCTAATTTTAAACGTTCACTTTCTGACACAAACAAAGCACACAGCCCAAATTCCCACTTATTATAAGTTGCCCAAAATGTTCCAGAACTCCTCCCCGGCTCAAACATAACAACTCAACTTCCTTCCTGTTTCCTTCCATTCACCTGATTGCTAAGAGCTTTCTGAGTTTTCAGTTCAGGAACAACATAAAGTGTTTGTTGATCACAGCGCTGGAAATTATGAAGCTGACTGAGCCAAGGCAAAGTGCTGCTTATAGACAAACTGCTCACTGTCTAATATTAGCCAAGCACATGGATGTCTTTAGCACCACTCACTAAGCTGGCTAAACTTAGATCATTGCTTCCCAAGCCTTTTTTAAACTACTTTTGCTCTGCCACTGACCTCTGGTGGGTAGTGAGGTGTCTGGGGAAAATTGGGATTTCTTCGACAGTGATGAGTGAATGATTTTGGAAGGAAGAACAACAGTTTTCCTAAAAAGGAAAAAGAGGGTAAAATTGTGAGGAAAGAACAAAATGTACAAATTGTTATCAGAACAGTCATTCAGTATTGAAGTTGCAATTTCACAATTACTGAAATGTTTCCTGACTTCTGTGGTATTGTTTATGTGTGTGGGATGCTGCCCCCCTCTGGATTCCTGCTCAAAATGCTTTAGATGCAACAGGATAAAAGTCAAACTGTAGACAACACAAATACAGCCACACCCTTTCCACTTCCTTCCTACTCTGACATCTCACAGGCCATAAATCTCAACCCGGAAACTTTTTCCTCTTCCCGAGAGCCATTTCAGCAGTGGTACACAACCTCAGACTAAACATAGAAACACTACTAGATTAATGATAGACACTAATTAGAGTAACAAAGACTAAAATGCTACATTATATCTAAATTAAAATGATCAATACTCATAGACAAATGGCAGGGCTGCTTAAAGGAACTATACTCTCAGTTAATTCAGTTGGTATATTGACCAATGTTGGGTTGAAAATGTCAATCCTTTGAGTAAGCACTATGACTATCAGACAGATTAAAAGTGTTCTGATTGTAGTCTTGATTGCTAAAGCTAAAAGTATGCCTCTTAGTATGTCAAACATCACTCTGGCTTTTAATAATTAAAAAATAGCTGTGAATAAGGTAATAAAATAAAGAAAAATGATAAAAATAATGAAAAATATTAAAAACTTCAATTGACTCTTAATTTTATTTCAATAAAATATAATTGTTATTCAATAATATGTTGTTCACTTAGTTGTACTTAGGAGCAGTTGTACTTAGTTCAATGTACATATACATGTACAAATGTTTAAAAAACTAAGGTTCAAAAAAAGTATCAAAGCTTAGTTTAGTGCTTGAATTTGACCTGGCTTTATCCTGGTTTAGACTTATATATTTGAAATGTATACAAATATAGATTTTTTTTTCGAGGGCCTAAAATATTGCTTTTGAGTGGTGCTATATAAAGTAATAAACACACAAGAAAAATATTGAGCTCTGGACCTGCCAGTATGTCCATACAGCCATAGCATTATAATGTCATAACAAAGAACTTAACTCGAACCCTGCAGCAGAAGAAATCTATGCTGTCTAATGTGGATGTGCCAGCTACAATTTTCTGTCTGACCAGAAGGGGGCAGATAATGTAAAACAAACTACTGTATATTGTCTATTGCCAGCCTCACACAGACTTCACCATTGTGTCAGTGACCTCAAATCTAGTATACAGTATATATTATATCTAGCATATTCACCCCTTCAGTAAAACCAGTTGATTTCATATGTGACAGAATAACTCACTCCAGTCTTTCCCGAATGTCTGTAAACTGTAAGTGTGTTGTTAAGGCTTGTATTTGTGGTACAGCATGTTTCCAGGCATGTCTCTGTCATGGGAATAATTACTAGCAAGCACCCCTTGGCTTAGGCGAACAGCATGGTTAGTTTGTTGTCCCTATGAAAGGCTTTAGAAGGGAAAACACAGGCAGGATGCTCACACAACATACTGCAAATGATTCAACCAGAGGAGCCTCCATGATTTAGTCACACAACACCATTTAGAGTTTTTTCTGACACACCAGAAGGGCCGCGGGAGAGCTGTGCATGGACAAGTATTCAAAGTGCTGAACTGAAGAGACCGTAAGAGCAACAAGGTTTGGCTGGTGTCTGCTTCTTTGTGTTAATCCTTTAAATCTCCAGTAATCGGGATGAGAGCGCGTGCATCTTGCTTGACTTAGGACAACATGGTCTATGTTGGGATCTTGAAGGATTGCGGGGGGCCACCTCACTGGAAGACATGGAGAGAGGGGAAGGGCCAGTTCAAAAGTCAGTTTGGAAATCGTAAAATTATCTAGTGTATAATTAGGAGCGGTATAAGTTACATCACTATGGTTTGAACTACTAGAAACTGATGATTCAAGCAGCCTGACTGGATCTCCTGGGGTAAGTCTAACTACTACTATTGTTCTTAAGTGTATAGTGTTAATACTTTTAAAAATAAACTGTTCTGGTGGGTGTTACTTAAGAAGGAAGTGTATGCTACAGCAAACTACAAATATAAACTTTAATTTTGAACCTTTAAAAAGTGATGGACAAACCTGCCTAACGATGTGCCAAGAGAGAACAGCTTTATCTATTTAGCTTTAGCAATCAGACTTCTAATCTGTCTGAAGAGGTCATTGTGCTTACTCAGTAAATTTACATTTTCAATCCAACCGTGGTCAAAATAGACATTTCAAATTTATATTTCTAAGTCTAATATTTGGGCCTGTTTATTGCTGCCTAACAGTCGTGAGTGTGACTTGGTGAAGACACAGTGACAGATGCTGTGAGCATGGACTCCTCTGCTCCTGGCACCATATGGCCTTCTCAGCACAGTACACTCACTAAACACACTAAAAAAGTAACTTAGCAAGCATCTGATCAGACTGCACTGCACGTCTGCCTTCCTGTTGCTCATAGAATATAATTTAAAACCGCTCAGCTTGTGTATAAGACTCTCCATGCCTTAGCACCAGAGCACATCTCTGACATGTTGGTCCCATATAAACCAACTCGGACCCAGAAAACACCAGCCAAAGGCCTTCTGCTGGTGCCCAAAGTCATGACTGAAGCAGGGTTTAAGTTTTATGAAGCTAAAGTTTGGAATAGTCTTCCTGAAGAAGGCTGGCCACTGCTCTCATAATGTTTAAGTCCAGGCTAAACTGCTTTTTTAGTTCCACAATGACAACTGTATATGATTTTATCTGTATTTATATTTTAATTTTAAACTGTTTCTTTATCTTATTTTATTAACTGTTTGTGTTTAAATTGTATGTTTAACTTGTCTCGTATTACTGTAAAGAACCTTGAATTGCCCTGTGCATGTATTGTGCTATAGAATTAAACTTGCCTTGCCATGTTTTGACATTTTTGCAGATTTTAACCATAGATATATCATCTGTCACTGGTCTATAATGGGCAAAGCCAGTGAATAAATATTACTGAAAGCATGTTATAAAGCCAGCTTAAATGACTTACGCCACTCTGAGGAGCCCTGAGGTGAAGATCCTCTTTTAGCATCATGATTACCAACGGGCTGTTTCAGGTCACTAGTGGGACTATACATGATGACTCTGGCTTTTTATAGACACCAGAATGTTGTGGATGCTTTAGGGCTCATAATCTGTGGGAAAAAAGGGACAATTTAAATTATGAACAAACATTTCCAAACATACTTTGTTTTAATACAAATTAAAACAAAGTATGCAGGAGAATATATTATGCCCAGTAAAAACTTTGGC
>JAVQKG010420047.1:0-13261 GCA_036025885.1 Hypseleotris bucephala | reverse complement strand
CTATTAGTCTGGTAATCTGAAGGCCATCAGGTGATACCCACAAGGGTAACATCTGATGGCAAAGTACCCGTCTGGTATTGTTAGTGTGAGCATGTTTGGTGTTCCAGAATCCAATTTTTGATGTTCAAGAACCAATCATCATGGGGGCATTTCTTATTCAAGTCACAATACTGTCAGTGACATTTTAGAGCCTGAGGGCCTTGGTGTAATGATGGCACAGCTCCGATTAACAGCTAGCATTCAGACACTGACAATTCTTATCACTACATTTTCAGTTCCTCACACCTCGAAATACAAATCAGACATGAAGAAGTGCTGAATAAAGTGGACCTTTCACACCTTTACATTCCAATCCATTTTTCAATATCTTGAGGACACATGGGAATGTCAGGCCTGAACACTTCTTTTAAGAATTTGGTAGTGTTTGCTTGATCTGAACAAGACTGCATTTAGTGTACTTGGAAGTGATTTTTTTTTTTAGGTTTTTGTAAAACTATAGCAGCATACATTACGTTTCTCAGCATTAGCATGTTGCTAATACGCTTACTGAAAGGCTTTTGTTGTCGGCAAAGCTAAAGCCCGCCCACTCACGGCAAATACAGCCACGTGATTGGTTCGCACCACCAGTGGTGTTCTGTCAGATGAAGTGAATGGGAGCGGTACAAGATGGATTTCCATGAGGTTGGGTTGCCAGGTTGGGAAACTACAAACCTCGCAAAAATCCAGCTTGCAAGGCAAGGTTAGTAAATCAATCAAAAATCATACAAAAAATAATCTAAAAAAACAACAACACTTGTTTTTTCTGTAAAGTTATGGCTCGTTGCCCGCAAGCAATGGTCAGTTGAGCCATCTCGGGTGAGAGCGGAGAAACTGCCCAACATCCATACAAGCAGGGAGGGAGAATGACAAGTTGACAAATTATAGCGCTGAACCTGCACTGTTACCGAACATGATTTGTGAATGAGCAGCAACTGACAATATGTTTTTTAATGAAAAAAGGTAAAAGAATTTTAGCATCCAATAGGGTGTAACAGGCTATAACTTTAGTGTAAGTATTGCTAGGTGTGAATACCCCCTGCAGTTTTTAAATACTAACTTCGCTGTGCTTACTTCAGGGAGACTTTCCACTCGACTGAAGCTGCTAATTATGAAGTGCATGGCTTTCCCATAAGAAGGTCCATCTATTCTATCTATGTATCCCTTCTCTGGTACATCATACATTAACCTTTGGCGGCTGACAAGTCATTAACTGCACTTATTAACTGCAACGCACCAATGGTCAGGGATGCACTAACCTTTACGCCCCAATATCACTTTGCCTCCTCTGGGGTCCTTTTGAGCTTGACTGCTGGGGCCTCCAATGAAAACTGTTGTTGAGAGGGTTTTACATCTCTTCACAGCAAGATGGGGAAACAAGGAAAGGTCAAAGCACATGCGCAAGAGCTGTGTCAAACTGGCAAGAAAATTGTTTCAAATATAGTTCAAAAGTGAAGGGTTCTATGTTAGATGCATGTTTTTTATGTAGTAATTTTGATCTGCCGTCATCCAGGGACCCCTTTATTTTTTAGTTTGTAGCCAATTATTTTTAGAGCTTTGTCTCTTAACCTTAACCTAAATATCCTAATAACTTGAACTGAAACATAACCATAGGTTGAAGTTATTTTTTTCTAATTGAGTATTGGCAAACCATTGTTCATTGTTGTCCATTGTTGTTGCACCATATTTGGAAATCACATAATTGATTTCATGTGGTCACTGCAGAGTTATTACTGCTGCTAGACAGCTAGATGAGACAACCTAGACATGGAGAATTAGTGAAATTTCCCCATAGTGAATGAATATGAAGGTCTTTGTATGTCTTTGTGTCAGCCCTGCAAAACCTGGCCTTGATTTATAAAGGCACTTTCAAAAGTGAACCCCATATAAAGCCCAGGGTTGCAAATATAGGCTAGTCACGCAAATAAGTGTAAGCAAATTCATCTCTGGATTTCTCTTGCTCTATTTAGAAATCTTTTCGAGCTAGACACAAAACAATAGCCTATTAGTATGACACTCATTTATTTCATCAAACCACCTGGGTTTTATTCTCTTCTGAGTACCACTCCTCAAATCACCAATAGATTGTGAAAAAACATATCCATTGTGTTGAAATAGATTAGTTGTGTAATAACCCTGCTTTATTTCCTAGTATGAGCACAGTTGTGTTGAAGACGACGGTGATGATTAGGGCCGGGAGCATCTTTTTCATAACACATGCGAGGGTCTCATCCCACTCTGGCTCGTCTTTGAGATAATGCCCTATTTAATTAGAAATTGTAGATATCACATTGTTTTTTAATGAGAGGAGCACTTTAGCAGAGTGTACGAGGCATCAGAGGATCATAGACAAGAAGGATAATGGTCGCCTGAGAAGGGCTTGGGGGATTCTGACGAGATGCATTTTTATTTTCAACAGCTCTTTATCGAATCATTCTGAGCTTCCACAATGGTCTCTACCTTAACATGAGAGAGGGAGCACTTTAGCTGTAATACTGGTTGTGTAAAAAGTCTCATATAGCGCTATTATTAGAGCCACTTCTAATATCTTAACATGTGGCTGTATCTCGTCTGTCCGGGGAGAGAATAAAATGCTAATGTTTTTACAAGAACATAGGGAGGTATAGGTCAGCCTTCCAGACCCATTCAATTATTCCTAGCTATCATCTCCTGGGATGATGCTTTGTGTCTTTGATTGGTTGTATCTTTATTTCAATTTGTGGAAAGAATGCAGAAATAGGGAAGCAGTAACTCAGGTAGCAGGGCACATCATGCACTAACTTTGCTGTTTGATATGCTCCAACTCATTTATACTGATGTGTCCTTGGGCAGGGACCTCACCTATACATTTTGCATGTAAAGTTAGCATGTACAGTATGTGTTAGGATGTGTTTGCCTGCCCCAATATGGTTATGGCTACAAAGATATCTAACACAATATCTAGTTTGTGGAGTGAATGAATAGACAAATATCCATTTAAATGAATTATTATTAATATGAGTTAATTAATATATTCAGAACTTGAAATGCGCACTGCGGCAATGTAAGTTCAAATCCGGCTCATGACAGTTCCTATCTCTGATTTCCTTGCACTACTGTCCTATCAATAAAGCTGGAAAAGGCAAAAATAGTAACAATACAAATGTCAACAATGTTTTAGTCATTATTCAACAGCGAAGAAAGGGTACTTCTGCATAATCTTGTTCTAATCTATAATTGATTCAGACTCTGTACTGGTGCATACAGTAGTAGAATATACAAAGATGATGTCATTCATAACAGCCTGCTGTACTGTGGGACTTGGACATTATTCCAGTGCAGTGCTCTGCCCCACTGACAGTCTGAACCACTCACCGACCTGAATTCTCTTGCTAAGTGTTTCCCTGTCAGCTCCCATCACTTTCTCCTCACATGAATGGCTGCTTCCTGTGTGTTTGTGTAGGTAGGGGGTGTGTGCATGGGTGCAAGTGTGTTTCGAAGTGAGCAGTAATGGGTTAAATCAGCTAAAAAATACCAGTTTGTTTAGATGGACAGATGCTCCAATAAAAGGCTCAGGTAGAAGAGTGAAATGTCTGTTTTACAATAATAGGGACTACATTTTCTGACAATAGGATGCTGACAGTTTTCAACACTATTTGTCCTGCCTGTAATAATGTCTCGTTTTTGTAAACTTTTGCTTTTTGTCCAACGTACTTCCAATAACAATATGCTGTTGATTACACACTGTGTTTGCTTTAAATACAGGACAAAAATGCATTGCCTCATTATAAAGTAAGCTCTAGCTATGCCTTTCTCACGCACCAGTGATTTTCTATGTCATACCAGAACAGCCATCCCAAAGGGCAGCTATCTCTATGCCATTCCACTGTACCTTGGCATACAGCTTTCTGCAAAAATGGCGCTCACTGTTTAGATGACAAGGACACAGCCTACACCATTGGCCTGGCTGCCCACACCCGATAAAGACACATAATTACCCAAGCAGCGTTTATCTCCTGGGGTCAAACCCATCTCTTACCTGACGATGGAACAAAGTCTGAGGCGCCAAAGCCAGGTTCAATTTAAGATAACATTGTCTGGGCGTTTCATCCAGCTTACAGGAGATGTGGACAGCAGTCAGGCTGAAAATGATGTCCTTGATGATGGAGAGGACTCACACACTCTCATTGACTCCTGGGGAAGATCAACAGAAGGGGGTCGTCACCCTGGGAAGCCTGTTACTGGTGTGTTGTTACTGATGTGAAATATATGAATAAAATAGAAAAAGAATATAGGTTTATTATCATTGCTTGATAGAAAACAACAAAATACAGTATACTACACTGCATGGCTAATTTGTGCAAGATAGATTTTGAAACATTACATTTACATCAGGACCTACATAGAAAAATGCTATACACACTTCTACACCTAAACGGATTTATGAATTTCTGTGTTTTCCCCATGTTTCCTATAGAGGCAGTAGTGCCTTATAATGTTTCATCGCTGGTATGACAAAATGACTGGATCCAAAAATAACATGTCGTTCAGTTAAGAGCCACCAGGGTAATCTAAAACAAGTCTTTTATTTGGAAAGAGTAGAATCATGAAATAAGGAGCAATCATGAGCCTAGAGCCAATTACTGGCCTGGGCTAAACTGGTATTGATTGTGTTTGAGCTGAAGTGAACAGGAGTGACAGCCCTTTAACACACTAGTCAGCAGGACACTAGTGTTCCCTGTCGCTGTCTACAGAGCATACAATCACACTTCCTGTCTCCTTGTCTTTCTAAAGTACAATTTCCATGGTCATGCATCCACTTAGATTTGTTTTAATGAACAGGGTGTTTTTTGTGGTTTCCTTAAAAAAGAATGTATGTTCTATGATCAGATCAGACTTTGACCAATAGTGGTCAAGTTTTACTCTAGCCCTACACCTGGCCTCTATATTACCTACTTTAAATCATAGAACGGGGTCATATAGTCCGTTTAAAGTATTTCTTTTTAAATAGTACTATTTTAAAAAACTTACAGAATACACTTTTAACTGAACAAGCTACAATATTCATTATGCAGGCTATAGCAGCAATTTGTGGCAGATCAATCATTTGGGATTTTTGCTTTGTAGAACACCCTAAATGCACTCAACTATACTGGATATAAACAAAAAATACACATCACATTCAATTATTTTAAGAAGTTGCATTGTTGAGTTTTATCTACTTCTGTATTTGGCGTATCCAAAGTATAACAGACTATTGCAGACAGTACAATAAATGGTATATTAAATGGACTTACATTACTGAGAAGCACTTTACACTTCCGAACCATGAGCTGCATGATAAACCTCACTAAAACAGTCATTTATATTCATAGTGTCTTAAAAGGTCTTGTACTCCACGGGCAGCAGGTATTCAAGTTATCAACTCACCAGCTCTGAGATCCATATTTCACCATCTTTGTTTAAAAAGAGGATTAGAGGTAAAAACGTCAGCCAAGAGTCAAATCTAAAGAAGTTTTTGGAAAGTAAACTTCATAAAGGTTAATGGGGGGACATTGTGCAAAAAGGCTTGGTTAGTGGTCTCCCGCACATAAACAAGAAGCTCATTCAACAACATCAATTATGCAACGCGCCTGGCCCCTTGATATCTAATCAGACGTAGCTGCAGGTGATGGTGGTGGGCGTGTAAATGTTTCTCTATCTAAATTACACTTTTCTATTGTGTCCCTGTATGGATTATTGTGGTGATTGGTGAGTATTAGATCCCTTTAATCATTCTAATGTTGCTGTTAAAGAGATTTGTTAATACCTTCCGAGTCTTAAACCTTTCATTGTAACCTAGGAATATCTTTTGCTAGTCTGAACAGTCATTCTTTTCTTGCTATCAGAGGTGGAAGAAACTTAATTACAACAAAGTACCTAAAATAATTAAAAAATATTAGTGGAAATAAAAGTTAAAGGGGCACAGTTCAAGCAGAATGGAAACTAATAAGAAGGTTGAAGGTTCAAGCAGGTGTTGTGTCATTGGGCATGACACTTGAATGGTGGATATGGTATGGTTACCATGTTCCTGTTTTCCACTAAGCACAATGTCAGCTCGCCACCTGAATAATGCACTCGTTTCTAAATGGCTTTCAGTATATAAATGAAACAAAACTTGAATCTATCTAGTTCAAATTTGTGATATATACGTATGGCAGCTAATGCAAGTTCTTCCACTGAAATTGTATTACTGCTTAGCTTATGTCACTTTTCTGGTGCAATGATAGCCCAAAGGTAACGCAGTATAAACCATAAGCTTGTTAGAAGGTAGAAATCGAGAATAACTTTAAAAGAAGGCGGCCTTTTGTTTCACTGTGATGTGTGTGAAATTAACACTAAAGAATTGTTCCAAAATGCTGCAGCAACATGTCCAGAAGACCTCCAATCTCCACACAAAACTGTCAACCCAGTAGCTCACCCAGTCAGCAAAGCAGCCAGAGAGTGTATGGGACAAATGCAGAGTGACAGCATGAGATCAGATGGTACAGGTGAGACCAAACGACACGCTCTGTGATAGATGAGGAGAGAGTGGAGGGAGACTGCTGCTCTTGTCGTCAGGTCAGCTGTGAAATTAAACACAAAACACACTGCCATGCTAAAATGGAATCACTGTGTAGGAGAAACAGTGGAGGCAGCTCAACAGTGTATAAGGCATGAATGATAAACTGTGGGATTCACAAAGAAGGCACTAAATAGACAGTGTGGGGTTCAAAATTCAAGATTTAGGTCAGAAGAAGCCTAATTATCTGGCATGTGATAAATATTCTCAAATTGCAAGTTTGAGTTGCTGGTTTGATTACCGGAGTTGCTTAGGCTTTTCTATTGGATGTTTGTACGTATGCTGTCCCTGTATCTCTGTGGGTTTCCTCAATGAACCTAAAACATCCCAAGTCCCAGTGTGCAGTGCATTGGTGCCCACAGCTCCTAATATTGGAGCACAGGGCAAATGTGTGCCACTAGATATCCTACAGGCAATTGCAAACATCACATAAATCATCTAACTAATCTACCTAAAACACTGTACTGGCTTGCTTGGGTTTCCTAGAATTACAGATACTTCAAAAATATTGCATTAATTTGATCAACAATTTGACTTTCTAAACTAGACCCTTAAAGCAGGTAAATTGTTTATCTCAATATTGCGGAATTGTAAAGGTATTCTATGCTTTTCAATGACACTAGTATCTACAACCACAAGAAGCGCAGATAAGGAGCAAAGCAAAATAAATGTAAACATCAACAAAATGCACTGGTAGATACTGTACAAGGTAGGTAGGTAAACAACATTTGCCACGAGCAGCAATCACAACCCATATATCAGACTGGAGAGAAGGGAGCCCATCATGTCAGTGTCTCCTTGCACTTTACCGTGTAACTGTGTGTGTCTATGGCAAAATATTGGGGGTGGGAATGATAGTGGCAGAGCTTGTTGAATTATTGAGTTGAATTTCAAGGGCTGAAGGTCAGTGAGCAGAGTGGGGGGAGAGTGAAAAAAAATCCTTACTGATTAAAGATACATGTTTTCTTATTGTCTGCCAGAGCTGGTGTGGAGATCTCCGAAACTGCACGTGTCAACAGTAAATCAAAATACTTGACGGATATAGACTCACCGGCCATATTATTAGGTACACTTGCTCAACTGCCAGGTAATACAAAGAACTATTACAGTTAAGGATCAAAATAGGGTAGGTGACTGATTTTACGTGACATGGTTGTAGGACGGACTCCTGAATGGTCCAAAAAAAGAAAATATCCAGTTCTATGGGCAAAAATGCTTTGTTGATACTAAGTCAAAAGCAACACTAAAACTGCAGTAACTTAAATATAATTCTTCTTACAACCAGACATTGCACAACATGTAAAACATTGAAACAAATGAGCTCCATCTAAGAAGACCACATCAAGGCCACAACATTAGGTACAAGATCTACTTAATAAAATGGCTAATGAGTATGTATGTGGTGTGGGACAAGTCATTTCTAAAAATGAGCAACCATTTAGTCATCATCATTACGAAGCTTGTGAAATTTATCCTTCCCATGTGCTGCCGAACTTCACCGCAATCACGAACACTTCTCAAGCAAGTGAAAAATCCATTGCTCTGCTAATTGGATTATCGGTTGAAAATTACAAAATGATCTTGTCCCGCTAACGAGCTCTGTCCCTCGTAAACGTACAGCCCAGCCTAATTGATATTTCATTAGAACCTTTGTATTTATGATTTTAACGGCCTGTTCGGGATCACACTACAGGGGAAAGGCTCTTGCATATACTGTCAGCTTCATCAGAGTAAAAACGAGCTACAGTAAAAACAGACCCAATTTATGTTTTTACCCTTTGGATGGTGGTTTACAAGAGCGTGGAGTCGTTAAACAGATTAAGACCCCCCCCTGTCCTTCAAGAGCATAAATAGTACATGATGAATTGGGCTGTTTTAGACATAGTCTATTTTCATTCATATAGTGTACAGTACGCACTAACTAGACACTTGAGCGCTGCTGGACTTAGATCCCATTGACAAGACAACATTAAACAAGTTTGTCAGATTAATTTAGTAGTTTATGGTTTGTCTAATATCAGAAGGTTGATGGTTGGAATCCCGCCACAAACGCATAAAATGTTGTGCCCAAGGACACAATATTTCATGCAACTTGAACTTGCCTTTGTGCAAATATGTTGTGACAGGCCATTGGCGCAGTTCAGTTTAAAATTGGAAATGTTAACCTGACTTAAAAATCTAGTCGTTGCTTTAATGCTTCTAAAATTCTAAGCGACGTAGACTTATTTATTTGAGGGCCTCCCAAGTATTTTATGTTAGTTAATAATTTGAAATTAAGGGACAATCTAATCTATTCACATTTTAATTGGGATGGGTGCCACATTGTCAGTTTGCCCCATTGCAGTTGGCTACATAAGCAGTTTACCACTATTGTGTGCTTCTATGTTTCTGCTAGTTATTTGCATTTAAAAGCTAATAAGGTAGTAATGTGACATTTTTTATTAAGGTTTTGGCAGAATTCTCGAACTTTCTTACATATAATTTATGATCCATATTTCCAGTCATCTGCTTCCTCATTTCTGCTGAATTTAACATAATTTATTCCCTTCCTCATTACGAAGATTCACTGGGACAAGTCCTGGACGCCACATCCTCTTTTTAACTGCCTGATAAATGCTAATGGCAGATGAGGAGCTTTGTACACTGGACCGAAGTCAGAAAATGGGTGTTCGTGTCCAATGAAGGGGAACTGTTCAAGTACTTAATAGATTTGAGCTGCCAAAAAGGATCCCTCTCCTCGAGCCCTACACCTGTCCCAGAGCCCTTGGACCATTGGATGATTTGTCACGCTCTCCTTTTCGCCCTCATTTGGACGGAGGGTAAGATTGAGCGTAATGGCTGATCAGGCTTTGAAGCCACGGAGCTCATTAAGTGTTCATTCATGGCTAAATGCTACAGTAGAATAAACCCAGACACTAGACAGGATATTAGTAGGGATGGAGCCATGTCTGTCTAAAGTGGCCTACAATGCTAACTCAACTTTTCTGAGCCTTCTGTGATATGTTACCACCAGATTTCTAGTAGTTTCATGTATGCAAGGTTGAGCAATTTTGGAATATGCGGCGGTGACATTCTCAAGAGCTAAGAAGAAACACCACCTTGCAACTAATTTTATTTGTATGCAGTAATGTAGTAAATAGTGATGAGAAAAGAGGGCCTTAAATGGGTATGCACCTAATCTGACCTTTTTTGTATATAATGTAGATGATAATAAAGGTGTCTATAACTAATTCAATGAGGTTGTAAAACGTATATGATCAAAAGTTTTTTTCCCTCTAGTTATGTCATACAGAAATTTACCCAGTGATTACACTTTGATTTGGCTTAATCTTTTATGTCAGATGCACATTTTGATGCAGCCCTGTCGATTTATCAGGGCTTGGGACCTGCACATAAGAATACACCATCATGTTTAACACATCATTTTCTAACGTTTCTCATTTTAAAATACTACACTAACTGGTGTGTTTAGCTTTGTGTATTAGTACAAAATTCCCCACAATGCACTTCTCAAATAACTGCATACTTTTAAACCTGGGGAGTACCAGGTCTCAAAGCACAGGGCATCTTTCCAACTACACGAGGCGTTTTGTTTGAAGACGTCTTGCTTGAGGGAGTGTCCACAGCAGGTACACTGGGAGTACAGTGGGAGTATGCTATGAATCAGACCTGATCAAAGGCAGCAGACTCTGATGAATGCACTTCATTAAGCACACACCAGTAGGTTCGGGAAACACCAGGGGACCAATTGAGAAAAACTTACATGTGCAATATTATGCAATTACATGGAAATACACTCCCTGTCAAATCTTTGTAAACCCTATATATGGTTGGGAGTGACAAGAACATGAGACCAACAGCAGTGTTTTTCCTTGCCTTTCTGATGTCTTGTTTTAATTCTCTAAACGTTGCCATGTTGGATTTACAAAAAGTCGAAGAGGTCCTTATTAAAGCTGTAGTCTGGATAAACTTAACCAAAATGCTTGATCAATAGTATTTGGGTTTACTTAATTCCCTTCCTTGGCCTCTACAGTAACTTCCAGTTTTTCCAGATCAGATCCAGGGGTTGTTTGGGTTGTGACCACTTAAAAACTCAACTACTTTGATGGTCAATTTTGAAAGCTTTTTTAAAATATATATCTTAACCATTTCAGGAAAAATCCAGTGTATGGCTTTAATGTACTAATGAGTATTCTTCTGTACAGGCATGTCAGGTTGTTGGTTTACTTTGCCAGTACCTGTATCGGCCACCAGGTGGAGACAGCTGTCAGCTGCCGTCCTTCTGCTCGCAGCATGGATCCTCATACAGCACTATGACCTGTATTAATCAGAAATAAATGGGGCAATGTGTCAGAGGCAAAAAATGACATGTTAATGTAAGGATGTGAATAATGAGTGTCCATTAAAAAATAAAGCAGAAACCAAGTCCAGTCTGACTGATGGGATTGTGAATGAAGGATGACAAACACAAAATGGGGAGTGACAGATGAACTCATCCTTTATGGTCATTAACATCTACAATTGAATTACTAGCTGAAATTATGATTTAAATTGTGGAGATGGGAGTATTTCAATTTGTAGGTTAGGTAAGGTTAGGTTCAATTCCCACTCCAACCAGTTCATACTGGCATTGCGTCCTTGGGCAAGATTCGTCACCCCCCCTTGCCTAAATGTATGATTGTCTAGTGTGATTGTTTCGGTGGTGGTTGGACAGGATGTAGGCATGGTATGGCTGCCATGTTTCTGTCAGTCTGCCCCCTGGCACGTGTAGATAGACAAGTAATTTATTACCATCACTGTGAACATGAAGTGAATGATTGTGTCTGCAGTTACAGTTATTTCAAGCCAATAGGACAAAATTACAAGCCCCTAAATTCCTCCCCCACTTCAGACTGTTCTCTTGTCTTTGAGCTTAAACTGATTTGGTATGCCATCCACCTACACCCGACCGGAAAAATACAACCATAGAACTAGATGTCACATGAAGTTTTCAGAGATACCCGAGATTCAATTCCACAGATATGAATACCATTTTCGAATCCGGCGCTTTGGAAATTAAATGGACAGACAGTGGCAAATAGGGAATTGCTTGGTTTGGGGCTGTTATTTGAACATTCTGAGCTTATAGGAAGCCCTCCTCCTATATCCTTAATCTAATTCCATGTGCAATTCAATTTCACTTTATTTCACAAAGATAATCCATTCCATATACGTACATGCTTCCAGTTTCCAAGAGGGACCATATAGGAAAAATAACACACAAAGCAGTTTATGCAATACATCAGTGGCACAGTAGGCATTAACAATAGCTGCGTTATGCAAAGATATCCGACCTGACAATTAAAGTGAGCTGTGGATAGCATCTACCATAAGCACAGCACTACAAAGTTTCATTATGGTTGTGCAGATATTGTTACATGAAAATTTCCACAGGTTATTTTTAATGTATTGGAAATTTTCTATTAGTGCAATACAGTATGGATTTACGGCAGTATTTTGTGTGTCAGGTAACCCTTGAGTAGGTTCAGCTTTCAAAGGAAAAGTGTGCAAAATAATAAAAAATATAATTAAATAAATAAATTAAATTAAATTAAAATAAAAGCTCTAAGTGCTATAAATCTTTGCAATTCTTGGTGTAAAGGAACTATACTGAATCTATGAGTAGAAGTATGCTGAGCTGCCAGACAGGAGGTCTAGAGGAAGACAAAGTAACTGCTTACACATCAGTCACCACTCTTGATGAGAAGATGAAAACACATATTACTAAGGATCCTGCTGCCTTTTGATGCATACATTATTCTAATTCTAAGCTTGTTTACATTGAATCTTCAAGGACAAACTCAGACATGATGAGGTGTTTTAATATCATGTTCCTCTTAAAGCTAGCTGGTCAGCTAAATCCTTTAACTCATGATGCGACATTTTCATTAGCGTCTCGTCGGTGTTGATTTAAAATAGGCATGAGTGTTAAGCAAACAGACTGACAGGCAATTAGCTTCTCCCGACTTAATCTAAATTATGGATCAATTATGTCATAATGGCAAATTAGAGCCTCTCATGCACTGCAGCTTCATTATGTAAAGCAGGTAAGGATAGAGGACAGAATAGGTGACACTTTTTACCATAGAAAATGCATGCAATGGAAATATCATATGACAAAATGGGAGTGTCCGATCCACCTTCCAAGGATAACTCAACACTTTTTCATTAACGGCGGGTCTATTTTGGACTCTCTTCTTAAAGGCCATGTCACGACTGATAAACTCGGGATGTGAAGTGGTTTTGAAATGTGCTACAGTGGTTTGAGATATAAAGAATAGCAGGAAGGATGGCTCATAAACTGCACCGAGCTAAATTTGGATATGGAGATTTACAGTGAAATGGAGAACTCAAATGGGAAAAGAGGAGAGGTGTCTCTGTCTCCAGAAGGCATTACATTGATATTTTGGAAAGTTAAAAATATGATCTGGGGTTGCTTTGTTTTTGGAGTGAAAGTTACATGACTTTGAAACTTCTGTCTACAATATACAGTGTCCAAAAAGCTAAAATCCAACTAAGCTTCTGCAAACCTCTGCCATAATATAAAAGGAAAACAGTATATTTTAGACACAGGGTATTTGCTACATACCACACAACTCAATTTCA
>JAVQKG010419988.1:0-11297 GCA_036025885.1 Hypseleotris bucephala | reverse complement strand
GTGGCGAGCGGTGACTTTTTACTCTGGTCATGCTACGGTCTTAACTCTATGCATCGCATTTTTGCTCAGAAATTTGTTGTTTTTTTTATGAATAAAAACGCATAGTATGATTAACTACTCTATCAACTCGATTTTGATAGAAACAATCACACGTTGCCCCAGTGTTACCAAGAAAAATATGTTGGAATTTACAGCGTAAAGATTGACAATATTTAGAACTAACACACACTAACAGTTTGATGTGCACAGCCGCACACACAGTAATGTCACCACCTACGTAGTCACTCAAATGACACATGCACATGCCCACAATGTTACCAACAACATGTTGGAATTTACAGTATAACGTTACGTAAATGATAGAACACTGGCTTTCACTCCGCTTTTCACTGAGACACGGCCAACAGAACAGTTTGCTAACCTGTTGACATCCAGCTAGCCATTTATGTTTCTCGTACGTGTTGGATTGAAAGTGACGGACAAAATTATTAGTAGTTTTTGTGATATCTAATTCAGGGGTAGGCTGTCCACTTGAAATTATATTCTTCTTTTCCTCAAAAGTTCTCCGGGAAAACGGCACAGAAATCAAAGACTCAATTGAATGAATATTTTCAGTCATTTTGACAGCCGCTGAAAAGTTACGCGCATGCGTGTTGGTTGATAAGCTGCTTCACTGACAGCTTTTTTGCCGTTCAAAATGCTCATATACAGCACACAGGCGCCAGCACGAGCTGTACTACTTATTATCACAGTGCGCATGCGCGCGACAAGCTTTCAGCTTTCCAGCTTTTCACAGCAAAATAGGACAGATTAGGAGCTATTTGAGACGAAAACAACAGAACTACCATATATTATAACAGAACACATGGACAGACGAACATTTTAATGATTTTTATTGAAGGGCTTGGGCATGCACTGCATTTATAGCTTATATTGACCGCTCGCCACTGATATATTGTGTGCCATACTGCAGTTTGTACAGCTCTCTAGACCATCCCAGAACATATATTGACACTGCACTTCATCACAGCTTTACCAACTCCAGGAAATGTTTAAAACCAGCAGGAAAACTACAGAAGTCAGAGGTCACGGACATCCATTAACAAGTTTATTTATCCTCACTGTGCTGGTAACAACAGCACCATACACTACAGCATGTGGGACAGAAATGTTCAACAATAGCTACTGTCCTCTTCACAGCAGGTTTCCACGGCGACAGACAGGAAGTAGGGTCGAACCAGCAGGAAGCATTAACACCGTATCTCCGGGTGCACCCTGTCATCCCCCTGACTGTGCAAGCATGTTAAGCAAGGGATTAACTTAAGAAGGGGCAAAAAAACTTGAGTTGGCATTTAGGTAAATCTGCCGGAAAATGCTTGATGAAAGTTTGAAATTCTACCGGATTTATTTTTCCAAGACACATTTAGAAATAGTCATGCTGTGAATCTGCATTTCCCGAATATTATTTCACGGCAGGAAGTGGGGCACGGAGCGAGGCGGATGGAATGATGGGGTGGAGTGCTCTGCCTACAGTATACTACCAACCGCTGGGTTTCTGTGACTTTTGACCTCGACATATGGCGCGGTTGAAGATGGCCAATTGGGTGTAAGCAGGAAAAGGGCAAAGTCAAGTGGCGTGTGACCGTGGATCTGCCCTGGTGCTCGCTGGTCTGTGGCATATGCAGAGAGTGGTGGTACTCATGAGGAGGCGACAGTCTGCCTCTATGACCTTCACACCTCAGCCACAAGTCACCAAACCAAAACAACATGTCACCCGCACCTGAAACACTAACTGTCCTCCAGGCACTTTTGTGCCATTTACCAAGAATTCAACCTTATTTCAGTGGAATTATGTTGCTTGCTTGGGCTTTGACATATTCCTCTAAATATGTATACTTCCTAGACACTTTCACTGGTTGCTAACAGAGGACTCTACCATTAGGCAAAAGTGGGCAGCTGCTTAGGGCCCCAAGCTTCTAGGGTCGCCTAAAAATGAAGTCTAAAATAAATGTCTTATTATATTAAATTAATATAATTATTACCTTATTTTGGTAAAATAGCATTACAAAGTGAATACCCCTTGTAAGTTTTCTTTTTTCTTTTCTTTTTTGGTTACTTCGAACTGACAAATCAAGAAAATTTTCAGGTAGGACTTAAAAAGTGACAACTATAGAGGGCACCCTGCCCATGTTTGCCTTGAGCAAGTGAGTGCAGATTATTGTTGATCTAGGGACCCCAGATTCAAAAGCCAAAAGGAAAGAAGAAGCTGTTAATAAGATTAAAGTACTGGTTTCCAGTGAGTCATAACACAAACGGTATGTTGACAGAATTTTACTTTGCGTTGGATCAACTGATAAAACAAGTGTGTAATAGGACAGCTATACAAATTGAAGTAAGCCAAAAAACTAAAATTCTAACAAACATACAATTCTAAAAAATGAACATGCGTAACATTATAAAGCTATAAAGATACTGAGCTCATCTTTCCATTTCATATCAAGTTACAACAAACTAATTTTTACCTTGTAGTTTCAGGGAAAAGGCCTGAAGCAAAATAAGAAAACTTCCTTCTATTCTAATCTTACACTAAACAAACACATTACCTATGCTACACAACACAACATAAAACAGTTTTGCTCCGTGACAGGCAGGTGTCCTATAAAAACAGCAATTGTCTACCCTTTAGACATATCTACTTGACTTCAGATTTTTACAAGACTTGTTTACGGCTCCTAAGTGTGCCGATTAACCAGTAGGTCACCCAACACACCTGAGACTAGAAGAAACACTTTTTACCAGTCCCATTCAACCTCGTACCCCTACTTCTACAGCAAATGCCCTGCAAACTGCAAACCGTCCATCATCATCTCAAAGTCATTGAGTTGTGACAAGTGATGGATGTGGTTGTGAGTGTGTCGGGCGTGCAACACAGTGCATCCTGACCATGAATGTAAATGAAATTGTGGCTTAGTTTTGTCTGTATGCATAGCTTGTCTGTGATAAGAGGATGCTCTATCATACTTTATCCTATTATGTTTCTAACACAGCTCTTTTTGTCCTTCAAGGTCTACACTGTCTCTGTGTGGAGGTTTTAACACACCAGCCGTGCAAACAAACAATTACATTCATCCCAAGGTTAGTCCTGCTTACTGTGACAACAAGGTATACAAAAAGTCTTCTGAAAGTAACTGCAAAAATAGTCTTTCTTTTAAGAGCATTGCATTCTGGGAAATACACCAGATGCAGACAGACTCATCACCTCTTTGTTTCCAGAGATGATTAGTGTTTTGTATGTGTGTGCTGGTTTATGGTAATAAGCTGGCAAAAGGCAACTGAAGACAAGGCTTGTCATGTTAAGTCTGCTACAGTGACACATCAAAGAGAGGAAGCTAAGAAATGTCGGGAAAAATTGTCAGCCCATGCTCATCGATGGCCCCAGAAAATACTACTATAAACACAGCTACTTCATAGGATTTTCACATCAGGGTGAATGCTGTATTTTTGTTTAACCAGTGTGGAAATTTCTTAAAATAGATTCAGCCGCAGTTCAACAAAAGACCTTAGCACTACATTGTCATAGATAAAAGGAAAAAAAAAACTGAACTGATTTATCTACACCAGTTTCAAAACCACAATCAATAAACGCAAAACAGTAGGAGACCCAATTAAAGGGGCCATATAATGCTTTTTATATTAAGCTTTTTGAAAAGATTTGGGCAGTTCTAGATTATTGTTGTCTTTTTCACATTGATGAAAAGCATGGTTAGCTGCTAGTCAATGTTAGCCATGTCACTCTTTTCAGTCAGCTCATTGCTGAACAGAGTGGAGCACAAGGAGAGGAGCTTTTTCGGCTCCATTTAAGTCAGTGACAGGATTGCTCAAATGTGAGTGAATTAGAAAATAAAATTGTGATATGTTATTGATTAGTTAAAACAGTATAACACAAGTCTAACTAGCATAACAAGGCCCATTAAAGCATTTGAACTGAATATGAAAATCTGTCCCATGCAATAAAGTAACCATTTCATACCATTGCTGCAAGTATCTATCCAATTTTTGCAACAAACCAGAAAGCACTACAAGCCAAAGGGAGAAAGTGCCAGACAAGAGGCAGAGCAGTTGGCAGTTTTTAGGCGCCTGGAATCATCTCAGTCACAAACCACACTGATCAATGCTGCGTCTTTGGGGAAGGCTTGTTACTCGGTGCTTTTCATCACATTAATAATCAGAATAGATCTCAGCCGCAGGTAAAAACAACAGCGAGCATACAAACACAAACTGGTATTATTAAAATGCCTGGCACTGTCATTAAGTTGTCAAGGTGTGATAGATAAACTTTGATCAATAGCTGTCTGTGGGCGGCACCTCGTAGACATGTCAGATATTTCGAGAATGGATTCAGCCACAAGTCACCGTGAATGGCACGCATAAAAAATATCAAAATATGTAATAGAAAGTGTAAGTAAGGTGGAGCTGTGGTTAAGCCAATGTCAACAGCAGGTTTACTTTCATGTGGTGAGCAGTGAAATGACTGGTGTGGTGTCGACATAGTAATACTTGTCTTTGGTTGATGTAAGTTGTATTGCATTTATTCAGCTTTTAGTCATTTGAAAATTCATTAATTTATGCCTTTATGCAGCTTAAAAATAGTTAAAAAAAAGTTTATCTAAGACCACATGTCTATAAAGCACAAAGAGAGTATTTGGATATTGTGGTTTTTGAGGCTCTCCATCACAAGCTGCCATATCAGTCTGGGACACACTTGGAGAAATTCCAACCAATCTTCAAGCAATAACATCCAACTAAAAGTGTGCTTTCATAGATTTAGAATGGTACCAGCAGCATTTTTCCCAAATTAAGCTGTTTACTGTTGCCAAAATAGTCTCTACGCAAAATCATGGCTAACATTATCTTCTTACAGATATCTCAACATATGGGTACACCATCTTTTTTCCCCTTATGTCAAATGTGGCCAAGCCAAAAAAGGGACAAAATAGGCTAATCTAACTACTGTGTTGAATTTGCATATAACAATTCATAATAGTAATAGTAATATATTGTAATACATTATAAAATCTTACTGCTAAATCTAGACTTAAATGATCCATGGTTGATAAAAGCCACACTTTCTTTCTTTGAACATATGTGTTACAGTGTGTCCTCGCCGGCTCAATATTCCTTTGTTGCAGGTGTTGCACGCTCCAAAGAATTACAATTCAGAGGCGTACAATAGGAGCGCACAGGGCCAGTCATTAAAACTCTATTTAGCCCCGGTCTGAAATGCGACATCCACTTACTTTGGAGAATCGATACAGTCCCGTTCCATTAAGAGGCCAATTACAACACAGATGTTTGATTTATGTGACACGGCTAATGTTTGTCTGAAGCATATAGTATGGACAACTGTATGATTTAGCATATATAAACGTTTAGTATATACGAGAATAGATAAGGTATTTTTGTTTTATACATGGTTTAGTCCTAGTTTATATATGTCACGTATAATCCGGATTTAGTCCCTTTTACTTCTGTTTTAGTCCTGGTTTAGACTCTTGTTATTATACAGTACATAGGTCAGTCCTGGTTTAATCTATTTTCTGCTTTTCTTGGTTTAGATCTGTTTTGGCCTATACGTGGTTTAATTCTGGTTGTACTGTATCTCTGGTTTATACTTAGTTTAATCCTGGTTAAATTCTGGTTTAGTGGTGGTTTAGACCATGTTTAGACCTATTTTAAAAATATTTCTAGCCCTGGTTTTGTTCTCTAATACTGGGCAATTTGGGGAGATTGAAAGAGGGCTGGAGCCACACTAAATTGGGCCTAACTACGTCCCAGGTAAGTACATTGACAATATATTCCACTGCCTTTGCAACAGAACAAAATACAGGATTGAGATCAATGTTTTCGAGCAGCAGACAGACAGTGTGTGTGTATTGAATTGTCATGCCTGAGTGTTGAATCTGCCTGCTCAAGCAAGTTTGTTTGTTTTCATCTATTATCGGAGTAATGACTGCGGTTAGTGATTCACCTGACTACTGCTGGAGGTCTAAATACCAGAGTGCGTGGCTCCTTCTAATTCTGTAATTAGGTACAATAAAAACAAGGTATTACAATTTTTACACAATAACTATGATTTAGATTGTTCTATAAGAAAGTAGTGGGTTGCATGCTGTCACAGACCACCCAATGAACTGTAAGATAGTTAAAACTGCAGGGAAATAACAACAATTAGTGCAAGCAGCTGACTTTGCAAAGATTATATTGCACAGTTAGAAGTGAACTGAATTGTGGATTTAGTAGTTGCTTTGCACAGACACAGTCATTCAAAGTAAGACTGTACAGCAAACCAAAAAAGCTTAGCCTTAGCTTAGCAAAGGAGAAATCTTGTAACCAGAAGCCAAACCGCACAAAAAAACGATATAACAATCACATAAACATATTCACACAAAGGCAAGATCGTAGAATTCTCTTGCCCATGGACACTACTTTGAACCAGGCGGGAATTGACCTGCCAGCCTCCTGGATCACTGCCTCTTACTAGTTTTGCTCGGCACCAAATGTAACTGCTTAATTTTGATGCAATCCATTGTCTACATCATTGTACTATTTTCCCAGCTTACAAAACCATGACTTTGTTGTGCTGACAATAGTGTGACCTCACATGCAGAAAATAAATCACTAGAACAATATCAACCTCTATTAGCTTACTGTATATGTGATTATAAGAATTGATTCATTCTTCACAGCTGGAGCCATTGTATGGGTTTTTAAACGTTTTTATATTTTCTACAACTGTATCCAAGGCATGAAGACAGAATTGATTTTCTCCATGGTCAGGCAGAAAAGTTATACTCCTGAATACAAATGTGTGCTTCTGTCCTGTACAGTTTGTTCAGTACATAACATTTATACATTTGAAGCAAGGACCACTGTAAATAAACACTGTTGCAATCCTGTACAAGGCTCTTTCCTATTTTGGGCTGACCCACATAAAATGTCAAGATAGAGTAAATCTTCTGAGGCAGGCAACTCGCAAGATTCATTTACAGTGAAAAACTAAGAATAAAGTCTGATTTCCCTCACTACCAATCTCCTCACTCCACACACTGCCCCAATAAATATTTTATGGTCTCTTCCTTTTTGGAGAACATTTCCCGCCCTCTCCAAAGCTCTGATCTTTGGCACACATGATGATGACAAATAAAGATTTGCCTCTGAAAAGAAAAAAGAGGCCAAAACAGTGAACAAAGAGAATGGCTGATTACAAAGAGTAACAAATCAAATTTAACTTCTGATATGAAATTATAACATTCATATAAATTATTGTACAAATGTTTTAGGAATGTGTTAAGTTTAATGTTTCTTGATTATCTTCCAAAAACGCAAAGTGAGCGAAAATTCCTTTTTATCTGAACTACCATCTGGATCAAGGATTTTACGGTGTCTTACGGTGTCATAAGTAACTAAATAAGAAGTATCCTCACCTGCTTTATCTTCACAAACCTGATCTCAACATCACTGAGTGCATGGGATTAGCATAAAGAGAAAGAAAGATGTGAGCAACCTCCAACTATTCATGAAAAGTTGTGAAGTACCTAATTGTATAAAGTGTAGTCTATACAAGTGAACTTTTGAATCAGATTAAAATAATTGTTAATAAAAACAATGTATTCAACAACATGTCAATTTTTATTTCAAACTCAGCTAAAACACTTAACACAGTATTTTATTGAGATTCTATGTTGTATGTGCACTTATGAAACACATGTTTATTGCATTCACTTGGAAGTTCTTCATTAGCTTCAGTTATTTTATTATACTATAAAACTGTGGTCTATAAACATGACTTTGAATCTATTTACCCACTCGATATCATTTTAACAACATAATTTAGCGAGAAAGTCTGGGTTTGCTAGCATGAAATCATAAATCATATCAAAGGCGTTAACACTGCTGGGACAAATGAAGTGTTTGATCTTAAACTGGATCGGGACCAAGGAGGTGCATTCCAGAGGCACTTTAGGATTAATCATGAATTCCTCACTTCATCCAGCTTCACTCCCGGGAATACTGCACCCTTTATTGGAATCCTGAAGGCGTTTGCATGGAAATTATTTTAACTGTAGCAGTAATTAAAAATATGTGTTTAAAGATTATTTACCTACAGCTATAAACTGTACTGTACTGCTCTGTATTAGATAGTGACAATTGTAGAAGTGGAACATTCTTTTAACACTGGGGTGACACTGAGATTATTTTAGAGAAATTACAATTTGAACACTTATTCACTTTTGGATAGCTGGACGATTACATTTGTTTTCATATATACATTTATATTGGAGGTCACTGGTGAATTTACTCTATTGCAGCAACTATAGGCTTGCTAGCCACAGAGACAGACCCCATTAAGATTATTCAAAAAGTCAAAGTAATTAAATCATTTGGTGTCAAATTGTGTGGTCTAAAATATATTTATCTAACATGATGCAAAAGTTTGTTTTGTTTTCAACTCATGCATGTATTGGAGACAACCCTGTTCCCCACACACTTGTCAGTATGTCCTGTAATCCATGGGTAGCTAATGTACCACCCATATAATTGTTAAGTACATTTTGTCTTTCAGTGGATAAAATGCCACCACGATAAACTGAAATGATCTCAAAATTACTTTAAAAATGGCTGTCACAAAAAAAACAAAAAACCAATGTGATCTCCCAGCGTTGTCAGGCTGTCAGTCCTTGTCCGATGGGAGGCTCACTTTGGGGGTATAAAAAGCCGTGTTCACCGGAGCCCTGCTATAACCCCGGTCCCTCTGCTGCAGGCTCAGTCATCCACAGTGAGGCATGGAGATAATGGATGGCAATAGATGACAGCTCTCTGAGGGGCCCTCTTTACCATGACACACACATATAAAGGCAGGCTGCAGCAGAACACCAAAGATTATCTGTGCATCCCTTTGTGGGAGTATGGAGGTTTTTAAATCAGGGGATATAATGTCAACTTTATTGAAAATGTCCACTCAGATAACCTTTGTTTTTAGCTATTTGTTTGACCAGTTTCACTCTATGCTGCAATGTGTTAACAATAACATAGTTAATACCAATTAACAATAACATAGTTAATACTCCTAAAAATAATTTTACAATGTTGCCAGATTTTGTTAATGCAAACGTGTATGTTTATACCGACTTTTTGAACAATATATGCAACCAACCTACGTCAAATCCATCCACAACTTTTCATCAATTTATTCACCACCAACTTATTTGTCTTAGAGATCACAGTTAGCGAATTCAGCCACTATAGGACTGAGGCAGGGTATGCATCTGACATTTAAGTTTATATTAAGTCAAAACTAGCACTGCCTTGATTTTTTTTATCTACATTTGTCAAGACCAACTTATATATTCAAAGCTTTAACAATATGGAAGTGAGATGGCAGATGGGCGTTTCAATTGCAAGTTTAGCTTCATTTTCAAATCACCGGCTCCAAAAGGAAGCTATACTGTGCAATTGTGTGTATTTTTACACTGCCAACACATCTGCTCTCCTCTCAGAAGCAAACACAAAGAGAAATTTTAGCCAGTTTTCCCACAGTTCCAATAAGTAAGACCCAAAAGCCAGGTTTGACAGAGAAAAAAGGCACAGGTGGCCATCTATCATTACACATGCACTCCAGGTGACAGGGCCATCTGCTGCTGCTGCCTCCTGCCATACCCTGCTTACACATGGAGACAGAACACTAGAAACAACTTATTTTCTTTGTGCAAATACCATCCACCTGTCATATACACCTTAGCAGAACATGTACAAAATCAAGATTAAGTCATTGGATAGAATATAAATTGTTAAGCTAAAAATGCTAGAAATCAGGTTGAAATAAAAATATTAGGTGAATTAAAATGCCATTTAAACGTTATTTAACTCAAAAACTACTTGTTTACTAAGGACCTGTTTATTAACTAATAAGTATCATTTTTTATCAAGTATTTAAGTATTAAGTATGTAATTTAAGTAAAATAAAGGATATCTTAAATACTTTAAATAAATAAATAAATTCATAAATAAGATAAGCAGCAGTTTATAGATTTCTTTTAGCAAATTTTAGATGGGTTACAACCTGGACATCAAACACTTAAAGCTGACTGACATTTTCTTTTTGTTGTGTGATTTTGACAGATTCCTCCCACTTTTTCTGAGTTACTATTTCCACTAAAGAGAGTCAGTGTGCTCCTTGGGGCCAACTCGGCCATGTCCCACACTTAGACAACACATTGACAGCAGAAACATGAGGATAAATAAATAAAGAATATCTGTTGCTTGCTTTTCACTTGTGCCTGGAGCAGTTTACCTCAGACATCTGTGCTGTTGTTACAATGTGCCAGTGGCACTGGAGAACTGAGGACACAAAGACACTGGAGCTCTGTGAGGGGCAGTTTGTCAAAGAGTTTATAGTGTGTAGGTTAAAGGGAAGTGACAACTTTTATTTACTGTTTTATAGAATGTATCGACCTTAAGACACAAAAACTAATGATAACAATCACAGTTCTCCTGAATAATAAGCAGTTCACAAACTGTATATGAAATGGATGGCTGCTTAAAACCACAATGCATGCACTAACATGGGACTAACTGTAACAATTCTAGTAGGGGGGGCATGTTCAAGAGTCCACACAATTTAGATACAGGTTACCGTAAGCTTTAAGGGCAACACTTTTTGAAATAATGTCTTCTATTTCACAGCCTTTTAAGTGGCATGATAGGAATGATTTTTACATAGTTTTTTATTAACACAGACACAGGTCCAGACAGCCTCAGTTTTTATCCTTCTTAGCAGACGTCTAGATATTTGTTGACGTCAGTGCCCTGCTTTGACTGGCCTCCATAATACATCTGCAATACACTTAGAATTAATGAACACGGGGGCAGTAACTGGTGCTCAGAGACACCATGGGAGGTCAATCAACATGTCACTGAGCTGCATATAGTCATAATGGCAACAGTATAGGTGCATAAAAAAACAGCCCGACTGTTTTAGGATCAGCATGAAGGTGAATAAGGCAGAAAACATAATATGGCCAAATCCACTGTGATTCAAGTAACTTGGTTAAATCATTTGCTGTAATTTCTTTGCATTCAAGGTAAGTCAATCAAACCATTAGAGATTCCACTGGAAAAGTTAAGGTGATTTAGCTGCAAAAATAGAACATTGGGGTATTTTTATGCAGTGTTTTGGTTCAGTCTCTAAAACTGTACTGTTATGATGTCTTCTTTGTTTTGATTTGAGCAGTGATTCT
>JAVQKG010419975.1:0-11496 GCA_036025885.1 Hypseleotris bucephala | reverse complement strand
GTTAAACAGTTCCTTCCCTCACTCTAAACATAAACCCGTATAATACAACCCACAGGTAATCTCAAAGACTCAAGGTGACTTACTGGTGAAACTTGAAAAATTTGAATATCGTGCCAAAGTTCAGTTATTTCAGTAATTCAACTTAAAAGGTTAAACTAATCTATGATATTTCAAGCCTTTGTTATCATTTTGATTATCATGGTTTACAGCTTATGAAAACCCCAAATTCAAAGTCTTAATATAAGGTTCAATATTTTAGGCTCAAAGTGTCACTCTAATAAGCTAATCAATCCAAAACACCTGCAAAGGGTCTCTGGTTCAGAATGATTGAAATAAGCAACGTTTTGAATGGTATTCTACTTTTTCCAGTTTCATCTGTATGTTATGCTGTACTAATAACTAAACAACTTTGCCAGAAATATGGGGAAATCAGGTAGTGCAGTTGTAAGTATCTGACATTTTCTCAAGTCTAGTTTGCTTCTCGTCTGTCCTTCACTTGTCCACGTCTCCCAGTGTACGCGTCTAGCCTCCCTCCATCTGTAGCAGCCATCAGCACTGACAGCTGCCACAGGCCTGACCTTGGCCATTGTGGGCTGAATACTTCCGAAGTGATTGACGAATGGTATCCCTTCATTCATTATTAAAGAGCCAGATCAAACCGGTCGCTCCCGGGATGTGAGTGTGACAGAGGTAGAGGCGAGGGCAGGTGGAGGCGGCGGGGGAGAGGGAAGGTCGTCCGATTTCAGATGGAAAAGAAGTGTAGGTATGTGAGAAGGGCCTGAGCATGTTAAACAGAGTCCTTTGTGTCTAGGTTTGGTTCATTTAGATGTGGGCTTAGATCTCCACTATAGACCCCTTAAAAGTTTGTAAACAAAACATTCTAAATTCCGTAATGTTGTCAACTGGAGGCAAAAGGTCAATACATTTCAATGGAGAAATTAGGATTAACCTCAAAATATGACAAATTACGATGACTTTCGCAAATGACAACCACTTTGCTACATGTAGGTAATGTCCGAGCATGGTTAGGAAACATTAGTGAATGTACCTCACATTGTATGTTTGTTTAATGTACACATTAGTATACAGTTAGACTTTTGACTGGAGGTAAAATTCTTAATTTTTAGGTTTTACTGGACAAGTTCTTACAGAAATGTTGATGACCACAATAGTTTTTCCATTATATGCTCAGAATCATTCTATCCCTCACCACAAATCACACTTTTTTGTAAGATTAACTCACTTTCGCCTCCAGTTGCCTCCATTCCGGAATTTTGAACATTCCGTATGACAAACACTTTAAAGGGTCTATAGGCAACTAAAAAGATAAGGTTATGTTTATTAGATATATAACAGATACAGATAATTACAGATAATTTAATATATGTATCTTTTTTATTATTATTTCTAAAAAAAAACATTTGTGGTAATACACTAAACCAGCCACTAGATGTCACTATTTCCTTCTAGGCTTCAATGCAAAATCACCACAATTGGATATTGGATTTTTTTTTGGTCAGGTTATAACTTTAATGATAACAAGTTTGGACACTTAAAATCCATTTAAATAAATAATATACATAAATTATAAAAGTATAAACCATAAACATTATTGATACAGAAAAAACTCAAAATAAAACATGCTATTGTGTCAAACAAGATGCAAACATTGTAGCCTACAGGATACACTGGCCATATTGTACAAAACAGTATAAGATATAACTAAAATAATAAAAAATGTAAGGTAAGACTATGTTTTGTACATCGTAAAGTAGATCTTCTTTCTCAAAAGTAAAAATTAAATTATTCGTCTTTATTTATCTTAAAGGCTTCTTGGCTCGTCATTGTTCCTGGTTCTTGTACTGAAGACTGGTTCCTCTCTGGAGGGGCACTGAGCTGTTGGACATGGCATCAGAGTAGCACCAGCAGCACAGACACGACTGAGGAGAGAGAAAGAGGTAAAATCAGGTCAAAACAACTTTCATTTACAAGTTATCAGAGGCAGCTCAACCATTAGGCAAAAGTAGCCAGCTGCTTGGGTCCCCAAGTTTTCAGGGGACCAATAAAATAAGCCTAATTTTTAAACTTAATTAGATAAATATTGCATTACAAAGCCAATATGCCTCACCGTTTTTTTCCTTTTTGTTGTTGCTGTGAACTCACAAATCAAGAGAAATTTCAGGTAGGACCCAAAAAGCTACAAATATAGAAGGCCACTCCCATGTTCGCCCCAAACCGCTAAATCCGCCACTGCGAGTGACCATATCTCCCGTTATCAATGACATTTCTAAATTTAAATCACACACTCCCTATTTTCTTTATCATATCTGTCACCTCTGACCCTGTGACATCTTTTAAACAGTACAGGAAGTGTCACACCGTGCAGATCCATTGAATTACATTTTTATTTGAAATTCTATTGGGATTGTCTGTATAGTATACATTGTTCATCCCAAAGGTATTTTTGCATTCACTTTAGCAAAGGATAGACAAACAGTTCATATGCACATTTTGCAACAGAAGGAATTATACACAATATGTAAGTATGTAAAATGGTTTTGGTAAATTTATGTGAGTGCTATTTTAGTTTATTTTGACACATTTTGCTGCATGTTTAATTTTTACTGTATTTTACATTTACCTTGAAACAGTTTTTGAACTTTTTGGAAACAAAATAGAGAATGATGGGATTGATACAGGAGTTGATTGTCGCCATGTTTATACTGAGATAGTCCATCACCAACAGGAAACTGAAACAAAACACACGACATTTATACATGGATAAAAACCATAGAAAGAACCAGAAGTTATAAATGTCATTAAAATTAGTAACTGACTTGAGAAGCTCACAGCGATGGGCGTCATGTGACCTGTAGATTGTTTTCTTCAATAGACGACTCAGATGTAGCGGGAACCAACACAGAGCAAAGATCAGGACAAGACTGAAGACTGCTTTGGCCACTTCTCTGCGCTAAAATAAAACAAAATTAGACATGTTTTAACCCTATAACTTTCGACACAGACCTAGTTTTCTGGCTTAGAACTGTTTCATTACTGGTTTTGACCTTATATAGTGCCTGTTTAGTCCTGGTTTAGTATTTGGTTTGATTTAGACCTTTTTTAGTTCCGGTTACCTCCACCAAGCAGGTAATGTTTTGTTTAGTGTTTGTCTGTCTGTTTGTCAGTTTAGTATTTGTAAATAACTTTACACAAAAACAACGGAATGGATTTTAGATGAAACTGTTAGAGAAGGTTAGGATAGTGGATCTTTGATTAGTCCTGATTTTAGATATCATTTGGTACTTGGTTTAAAACTAATCTAGTCCTGGTTAATCCCTTTTTAGTCCTTATTTAAAACTGGTTTAGTAAGTCTTATACTGCTAGTTGGCTCTACTCTAAATCATTTACAATACCGTAGATTTTCAACACAAAATCAAGACTGCAACATTGAATAAGACCCTTCTAACAGTAGCCATTTTGTTTTTATTGTTTATATACATATTAATATCTATATGCAGACTAATATGGGAGTTACCTGTTTGATATGTTCACTGAGTGAGATTTTGAGGCTTCCTTTTTTGTGCTGAAGCATCTCACAGGTCATGAGGCCATAGAAGACAGCAGAGCAGGCCAAAGGGACGCAGAAATAAAACCCAAACAACCACCAGTCCTTCGCATCTCTATAAAACTGGAAAAGGAAAATACAGGAATTACTATTCAGTCTCATATTAAAAGTTTAAGTTTACTAAAATAAGAAGTTAACAATGAAGAATGCTTAAAACTGAGATCTGACCCTGTTCTATGGTTTAAAGTAGGCTGTCTGTAGTGTGTAGAGGCTACTATTGGTCAAAGTCATATCCCACAAACTCTGATTTGATGTTGCTGTAAAGGCCAGGGAAGGGACTAAAGTAATAAATATGACAGATTAGTAACTTTACATAGAACAGGGTCAGATTTAAATTTTTTTAGGAAACGTACAGATAACACCTTTTAGTAAAACTGAGTAAACTTCTTAAGAGTTGATTGGAATCTCAGTATGTCCTGAGTAATGATGACGTTGACGTCATCATTACTCAGACGACGTCTCAGACATCTGACGTCTCAGACATCTCAGACGTCTCAGACATCTCAGACATCTCAGACATCTCAGATGTCTCAGATGACGTTGATTCTTCAGTTTTCTTCCACTAACTAACTTAGGGGCTGTATGGGCCAAGATTGGTTGCATCCTGGACCATAGTTAGTTGCAGAGCTGACACAGAGACCTTACCAGACTTTCACTATCATTAACTACGCTCAACTCACAAAAACAAAACATATAAAATTGTTTAAAATTGTATAAAATTTATAGCATTAGATTTAAAATGAAAACCTGAATTCAGTTTTGTAGTTTCCGTGACTGAGTGATCTGACATAAAAAGGCGTTGACAATTGGACAGGATCCCAAAGTAAACAGGAAGTAGTGGTTTTAAACACAATTAGACACCAGCGAAAGATGCAACATATTTCCCGCAAGATGTGCCCCAATACACTTTTGACCTAAACGTGTTTTAAACAGTAGGCCTATTAGTAATACTTTGAAGTTTGTATCACGCAAAAATACTTGACCACTACAGCGTTACCATCAAGCTAAGAAGCTAAGGTAATTTTCCAAAAAAGATATTTAAAAACCGAAAAAGAAAACACCAAATCATATTCCTCCATCTAACCCTGTCTAATGCATCCTTTTATCTCTTACTAACTAACTTTATTTTTCACTACTACATCCATCCTACATCCTTCCTCTTGGCCTCATGTATGACTGATAGGTGCAAGTGTGTTCAAAACTCAAATACTGCCCAATGAAAAAAAGCAATTGCAATGTCTTTTTAATAGTGAGATCCAAATAAATCTGTAAATGTGTCATCTACACTGTACACTATGCACCAATATATCAGCCCAACATTGGCATAGGACAATATTCACAATTTCGACTGATATCGGTTTTGGCCTATACAGATGGCAGATGTTCCCCTGTAAATTTTAAGGTTTAGAAAGATAGAAAATCTCTTATTAAGAAAATGTTAGATTATTTTATATATTTAAAGCAATTATTTCTATGATAACTTCTCAGTTTTAAGAAACATAGCCACTAAAACATGTTTACATAATATCACATGTATATCCAAATCGGTATCGGCCAAGTTGGGAACTGAATTATCGATATGGGCCAAGAAATTTCATATTGATGAATCCCAATATTTACTTAGCAGTATTGGCCTAATTGGTAATTGAAATATTGACATTGGTATAGTCAAGAAATATCATATTGAGCCATCACTTATATTTCCTACCATCATGAAAGGACTTGTGGGTTGTAGCATGCATGTCTTCATAGTGATGTTCTTGTATTCAAAGGCCACCATGTTGAAGCCCACAGCCTCGGGAATGGCCAGCACCACGGACAGCACCCAGATGACCACGATCTCCACCGCGGTCACAACGGGCACGCCGGTACCCTGCACTCGAGACCAGGAAGACACCGCACGATATCTGCACAAAATGGTAAATGAAACTTAAAGGCGTGGTCTTTCCTATAAGAAGAAAAAGATTGAAATAAAAATGGAAAAATGCTTAAAACTGACTATCTGACCCAGGTAAATGATGTAAAGTAGTGTATCAGTTGGCCAAGGTAATATTCCACTAACTGTAAATTGATGTTGTTGTAGAGACTAGGGGAAGAATCAGTAAAAAAATAAATATGACAGATTACCTACGTTACACCATAGAACAGGGTCAGACAATGCATTTTTACATTTCTAACCTTTTTATTTTATTTTAGGAGAGTTACAGACTACACCTTTAAACAAAGTTGACATTATATTGAAGTAGTTTTTGAAACTTGAGTTGAAACTGATTTGGGATAATAATAGATGCTATACTTTATAATAACAACAACCAAAAAGTAATTGTGTCTTTGCAATGTATGTCAGTTTGCAATTCAAAAATTCAAGCTCAGTTTTAAATAATCTTTAAATGTCTACGGTAGCCATGAGGGGACACTGTGGTGTATACAAACAAGTGGAGAAAAAGGCAATTTCAGAAAGGTAATTTAAATATTTAGTCAAAGCTGTTCACAAGTTACAACTAAGTGTACATTTGTTGACGAATTGGGAATTGTGGAAATCATTTTGACTACATACTGCACTACATTTGAAAAGGTAACAAAAACATCATCAAGTATTAATGGAATAAAAAAAATTTTGCAGTTTTTTTAAGATCAAACTACTTAATATTGTTTTTTTATTATTTTAGTTATTAATGTATTTATTTATTATTAGATTGTGTATTGAGATGTCATATTATGTTGAGGAATATTATGGTTACCTGTCCACACTGAGAGCACACAGGTTGAGGACAGTGATGCCGACTGAAGCTTTTTGAAGAAACGGGAAAAGTTTACAGAGAAATAAACCAAAGTAGGAGTCTGCGAAGGGCCATCTCATCGCCAAGAGCTGTAAAACACAGTTAGCATTAGGGTTAGAACCACAAAACTTACAAAAAGAAACTTAAAAACAGTTAAACTTTAGAAGACAGTATGAACTTTCACCAAATACAATTAGTATTAGCCGCTAGACGTCTTCAAAATGGGGGTTGTGACACTTGTGGGATGGTGGAGGTACGGCACAGGGGTCCCCCAATTATTCTGGTAAAAAACTATTTATTGTGTGAAGTCTTTTCTACAAACTATTTCTTTCACATGTATTTTTACAGCCTAAGCCTTATGTATTGTTTTGTAGGCATGTATTTAGAACCCAACCCTCGTGCCCATTTTGTTTATTTACATTTTTTACGGCCACAACAAAAGTTGGGGGTCCCTGCTGAAACTTTCAATCAGTTTCGGGGCCCTAGCATAAAGAGCATTGAAAACCCCTGCGCTACTGTATTATCAGTGTGTAGCTGTGTGTAGCCTATCAGTGTGGGAGAGTGGTTATCAGGCTGTGTGGAGGGTATCTTTGACCCTGAGCTATTTCAGAGCATTTATCACACACACATTCAAGAGACTGACTAAGACATACAACATACACAAAGGTTATTAAATAGGCTACTCCTGGCCTAAATTATATTCATATAATTTAATTCTAATCTTGACAAATCCTTTACACATACATATTTGGAAACTGCAGTTAGTGTGGCATTTTCTTTTTTTTTACTATGCCCAAGAAAAGTAGTTGTGACATTTTGAGTGATATTTAGCGACCAAAACTGTTTAATGACTCAATGTTTTAAGTCAGTTTTTACACAGCATTTTAAATCAATAGAGTAATTTTTGTGCCAGTCCCCAGCCTGAATAAATTGAGAAGATGGCACCAGAAAGGACATTCAGTGCAAAATCTATGACCGAATGTATTTTCAAATCCAATTTCAAAATTAGTAGCTTCTTATTGTTTTCTTAATGCTACACCTACACATCCCATACTCCATACCATAATAATAACAATGTGTTAGTCTTATATAGCGTTTTTCTAGGCACTTGACAATGCATTATTTATTCACTCCCAGTCACACTCGGTAGTGGATTCTTAGCTGCCATTCTGCGCCTATGGCCCCTCCTGACCACCACAGACACACTAACACATTCATTCACAGGCAAAGTGGGTTAAGTGTCTTGCCCAGGGACACAACGACAGTATTCACCCGGGCTGGGATTCGAACCGGCGACCCTCTGGTTACTGTACCTTATAGACATTGATGGGTATATCTATGGTGATATAGATGAGGTCTCCCAGCGCCAAACTTGCAATGAGAGCATTAGGTCCATTTCTCATGCTTTTATTTTGGCAGATGATCCTTAGAAGCGTTGCATTCCCTATTATTCCCACAGTAAAAATCAGACAAGACAATATGGTGTTGATGTATTTAAAGGCAGTCTTAATGGAGGTCTCCTGTTTGCAATTTGGAGGCAGCGTTGGCCGAAATGGAGTTGAAATATTTGAAGAAAAAGATGGGAGCTTGTATTTTGGTTTCAGCTTGTTGTCCTCAGTTGTTTTGGTTTGTCTTACGTCCAAAGAAGTGGATTTGTCAATAGTTTCTTGCTCTAAAATTGAAGTTGGGATGTTGTTGAGGTCTTCTCCGGGCAAGTCCGAGATGATTGAGTCAGATACATTTGATTTGGATGAAGAGTTGTAGCAGAAAATTGGATTCAAAAACAGAAATCCAATTATCAGCAGAAAACAGGGACTAAATTTAGATGCACAGCCAAGTATCAGTATAGGTCCCATGATGGAGATCCGAATGTAAAAAACAGTCTTGTCAAATTAATAATAATAATTTAAAAAAAAGAATGAATAAATAATGTTTTCTCTCCAATTCTTAATCTTTTGTCGGTTTGTCAGTATGTAGCCATTTGTAGATGAAGCAATGAAACTTGAGCGGAATCTAAAAACAAATAAACAAGCATGAATTACAACAAATATTTGACATACACCTTTTTGCTTTTTGTAAACACAAAACCATGGACCACCCTGTTTGTATAATAACATAATAAGGATGGAATATAAAATCATTTTTGTGGCAAAAAATTATTTTAGCTAATTTGAAAATCTGCTACAAGCTACTTTCTCAAGACAAGTTAAAATGTTCAATGATTTTTATCTGCAGCTTCCTCCTCCTGTGTTGCCTGTCTGTCTTCTCTGTCTTGTCTGCGACTATATCTCTCTCTGTCTTCTCTCTCCTCATGCAGTCATATTCTAAATAAAAATAAATAAAAAGTTGTGTATATTATAACCACAATTTGACCCCTAAAAATCACACAATAGACTGACTATAAATGGACAAGGTAACATAAAATAAAATGACTTTGAAAACATGTAAAATCCAATCTTACCTTCTTATGCGTTTAGATAGTCCTCAAATCCATTTGTGTTGTCTTGTCTTCAGCTATATCTTTCTCTTTCTCTGTCTCCTCTGTCCTGATGCAGTGGTGGTGGTCTCCTGTTTAGCCCCTCCTTAGACACAATCTCATTTAGATCAGAACATCTCGTAAACAGTTTTTTACCGTCACACAAACACACTCCATTTGATGATTTTCCACTCGACAATAAATAAACACAGTCGTGAAATCAGTGCCAGTAAACTTTATCAGAACTCACTTTATTTATTGTAGGTTTTGAAGTCAGTTTATTGAACTCAACCTTAGTCAAATAGTTTTACTGAAGTGTTAATCGTTGACGTACAAGCTACAACAATTTCACTTTTTTTTTTACAATTTTTAAAGTTTTTCCCTCAAGGTAAGATGACCAGATGTCTTGTTTTATGGGGACAGTCCTAGTTTAAGGCTTCTTGTCCCACAAATATCTGATGGGACACCAACTTGTTCCAGTTTTTTACAAACCTTGTCCCAGTTGTTACCATTTTGACCAAAAGCAACACATAACTGGCTTAATAACATTAGCTTAGCTTAGTTTTTATTATTGCCAGTATGTTCAGACCTTGGGCTTATAACTTTGTGTACTAGGCATGAGAGATTTTAATGATTTCTGAAGCTTTTTTTTTTATAGCTCAGTAAGTTCAAATGCAACATGATTTAAAAAAAAAAAAAACATTGCCTGGCCCTAGCTTTTGGGTCTAGAAATCTAGTCACCCTATCTTAAGGTTTTTTGGGCTTAAACCCCCTTGTACTCTGTATTTTTGTGATTTTGTGTGTGTGTGTATGGGGGGGGGGGTCCAAATTTATAGTTTTTAGTGACGTCTAACCCCAGTTTGATTGTAAAAACTTGTTTATTTATTAAGCTATTTGTGGCCTTTTCCTTTTGATTTTTTAATAGCTACTTAAGTGTCTATATCCTGGTATGAATATATTGAAAAGCCCTTGTTGTCATCTGTGTGGTGTGAGATAAACATTAAGAGTTTGTACGTGACTCTAGACATGCATCAGATAAGGCCCGGACACATGGACAGCTGCTCGTTCTGTACACAACACTCACTGATATTACACTGTCTAGATCAGGGGTCTGCAAAGGGACATTTTTTTGCCGAAATTCTTAAATGTCCCTGTGTAAAGAGCCACAACCAAAATATATAGTCGATACAGGTGGAATTGTGGCTGTTTCTAAGATAGACTACTTATTGGTTGTTTGTAGATAAAATTTGGTATGAAGGCTTGATTTGGACCTTGTTTAGACCTTATTAATAGTCAGTGAAATCTGGTTTGTTTACACTTAGACCTGGTTTAATCCTGGTTCAGACTTGGCACAGTCCCACCTTGTTTAGACTTTAAGATCAGATTCAGACATGGTTTGGACATAACAAAGTCCTGCTTGGTTAATTTTGGTTTACATTTACCTTACATAATAAAATACTTAAAGAGAGGTGCTAAAGAGTCGCATGTGGCTCCAAAACTATTGGTTGCCTATGTTCTGGTGTAGATGGAGTTAGGGTCAATTATTGTTTTACTGGAAGTATGTGAAAAAACATATTTAGTGGTGAGCATTCGCCCTGCAACCAGTGGGTCGTTGGTTCAAATCCCCACCCAAGCCCATACCATTGTGTCCCTGGGTAAGACACTGACTTAACCCACAATGTCCATGTATGAATGTGTTAATGTGACTGTGTGTTTGTGGTGGTCAGGAGGCGCAGAATGGCAGCGACACTTCCGCCACCAAGTGTGATTGAGGAGTCAATAAATAATGCATGAAATTGAATGAAAATGTTGATAATTGATGAAAGTTTAAAACAAATAGGATGAATTGGCCAACTATATGTGGGTTGAAAATGGACACCCCCTTTTGATAGAAAATTAAGATAAACTCTTAAGTTAAGTTAAAATGAATGTTGCATTTCTCCCGACTAAACCAACTAGCTTTATGAGATTGTTTGAAAAGCTAGTTGAGGTCATGAGCAGATAGTCTTACCTAATAAATTCTAAAACTATAAAAATTGTCCCTCTTGAAGCCCCACACTTGTTACAAATTAGACCTAACATGAACAACACAAAATAGGGAGACCTCATTCAAAAAGTCTTCAAATCCAATCCAGAAAATGCCTCAAGCTCTTAAACTCACAAAAGACAGGAAACAGCCTCTCAGCTGCTGACAATTTCCACCAAAACATAAAACTTACGCAGCCACGCTTTGAAGAAACTGAGAAAACCAAACCACTAAACCCAGCTTTTTGATTGAGTTTCCATACTTCTGTCGCAACACTTTTTAAAAGACCTGTTACGATGACTGAGGTACTTTTCAAAGAGGATGCATGCATTTATTTATTTATTTTATTACAGATCATGGCAAATCAAACGAAAATTTAATGCTCAAAAATCTCCAGCCTTGGTCTATGTTGAACATCTAGGCCACAACATCCGTGTATGAATGTTTTAGTGTGACCGTATGATTGTGGTGGAGGGGTTTTAGGCGCAGAATGGCAGCCACACTTCCGCCATCAAGTGTGATTGAGGAGTCAATAAATAACGCATGAAATTATAAAGTTTAAAACATATAGAAAGAATTGGCCAAGTAT
>JAVQKG010419914.1:0-13975 GCA_036025885.1 Hypseleotris bucephala | reverse complement strand
AGCGCACTGCTTATCCTTTGCCCACACTAAGAGTGGCACATACAGCAAAAAACGTGGGCCCTCACCAATATTCCAGGCTCCATTTGTGGAGATACTCATAAAAACGTGTTAACATAATCCAACCACTGTATTATTATCATCTATGGTTGAATCACTCATTTTTCCATAATTTTTACTGGACTCATATGAACAGCATAAAACAGTAGTTTAGGCGTCCTGACAAAAGTTATAGTATCTTTAAGTGCCAAAACAGCCCTGTGTTTGGAGTAACTCTACAATGTCAATATTACATTGTAGAGTTACGCCAAAACAGCCCTGTGTTTGGAGTAACTCTACAATGTCAATATTACATTGGCTGTTTGTTTGTTTTTTTATAGTTTTAGTTAGGGTACCACAGTATGTGCCAATGCCTATTATTTGAGCAGCTTATACTGTCTTCCTAATATAGCCTATGCCTACTGTACCTCATCTAGATGTACATTGGTTAGCAACTTCTAAAATGCTCTAGAATTCAGCAAATTGCACCAGGTTTGAATAAAATTTTTCTGGGGGCCACCCCCAGATCCCCCTCCATGACCACAGGGCTACTACTAACTTTCAAAAGCCTTTCAATGTTAGATTTGACTCCTAATGGGGGACTGCATTTACATTTATTGTGTTAGAGAATTCTTAACATCAACTTGAGTTGATGTTATAAAAGGGTGCATTGATTCAGAGGTGGCACAGAATCAGTGGGCCGGGGGGCCCCCAGTCAAATTCCGCTTAGGGCCCCCTGAGAGCTTGGGCCGGCCCTGAGTTACAGCCTAATACATATGATATGGTAGATTATGATCATTTAATAAATTTTGACCATTGGAGGCTGAGGCTAAATGGATTTGATGCCATTGGTTGTCTGCATTGATATACCAAACAGAGATACATGCCAAAGGACTTAATTTATTCATCTTCTATCTATTCCTACCAACAATAGGCCTTAAGCGGGGTATCACCTGGACAATATGAACTCCATCGCAGACATACAAGACTGTAAGACCTTTGACAATTCAGTGCTATTCATTCATCTTTGGATAGCTGGGGGAAGCAGGGGAGAACTAACTGAAACACAAAGAGAATGTGCACGAGGACTAAGCCTCAATGTTTTCAAAAAAACAAAAATCTATTTGTGCACCTAGAGCTTCGCCAAACGCCACAATCACACTAACACATTCACATTCATGGTTGGCGTGGTGTTTTGCCTGAGGACAACCCTCTGGTTATTGGAAATCCTACTCTTTCCTGCTGAGCCAATGCATAAAACAATCCTTAAGGACAGTAATAGTGGCTAGATAGGCATTTTGGCCACCACAACACAACAATAATGTACAAAAACGCCCTTTGTCTCCCCCAGTATTGCTGCATTGTCCTTGCATAACTCTCAACTTAAACACATTTCTCTCCTTTGCTCAGAATTCCCACTTTGCCTTAATGCTGACCTGTAGGACACGGCTGATTCTCTGGGCGGGCCGTTTTTTTGGCAGCCCGCCTCGGTGAAGGAGGTGAAGGAACACAGGGGTCAGTGGTAACGCGCGGCAAGCTGGCACGGACCGACCAACGCTTTATCATGAAGCGGGCTCGAGCTGTCAGCGGTGATAAAGTGGCAAGTCACTGCAGGTTCTCATTCAATAAAAGAGTCATTTTTCTGGTTAAAAAAATAGAGGGCCTGTCTGACATGAGCCATGCAGCATGCTCCAAAATATCAGTCTAATACCACAGGGACATGTTTCATCTGGTTTTCATGGAATAGAATTGTCATGTCCAGCCAGTAAAGACAAAAGAAGGCAGATCGCCACTCTATCTCGCAATAGCAACAAAGTACCTAGACCTGAACTTGCATTATGGATCTCTTTTCTGCAATGCTCATATAACACAACAAAATGAACCCACTGACTAAACATTACTTTTCTAAACTCATTCTAAACTTGCAACAATATTGAATACTTAAAAAATCTGTATACAGTTCTCATATGTGCTCCAACGAGACATGCTTCATTGGTTGTCAACATTCAACACCAAATGACTGAGCCTGTATGCAACTATGGGCCTTAAGCTGGGTACATAGTGGGTAATGTCAAGGTAGTTGCACCCAAAGCTAAGAAAAAGATATACACCGATCACTCATACAGTAGTTATTCTCTGGAGACAATTTAGACCAATTCTGAAAATGTTACTTGTAATAAAATTGTCAAATCCAGCCACAAAGTACAAAGAAAAAGGCATTTACATTCAACGCCATAAAACTGTGAAGATTTATTAACGTGCAAAATACTATAAACAGCCATTACTCAAAGACCAATCTGCTTTGGCCATTAGACTGCCATTGCTTCCCTAATTGTATCTTGTGACAGAGATATGGCCTACAAATCCATATTGATGAATGTCTTTATTGTTGCCCTTCAAGTCAAGCAGGCGGTGGGTCAATACTTAGGCCCAGGACGGATGGGGATCATAACCGACACAGTGTGACAGCATTGAAGACAGACACCAGTGTTATTCCAGCGCTGCCTGTGTAATAGAAATTATTGATCACATTTTAAATGAAGTTACCACAAATGAAACCACATTGATCTGGGTGTTATCTGATAATTAAACAAGTCTGTCATGACACCATCCTGCAGTAAAGGCATGTGGGAGGAGAGGGGAAGTGTGTACTGCATCCTTCAAATGTTTGATTTAACTGTCAACGTCTGTGATTTTTAACTGGTGGGTGAGGACCTTAAAATGACTCACACTGTGGCTTATGACAACATGCACCATCAAGCATAACATAACGACCACCTACACTGTGTTGGTTCTCCTTGCCATACCATATACAACAGCCTTTCTATCAGTGGTGCAGTGTATAAGCGTTCACCCTGAAACTCGAGGCTTGCTGGTTCGAATTCCCACCCGAGCGCATTCTGTCATTGTGTGGGCAAGACACTTAACCCACATTGCCCATGTTTTAATGTGTTAATGTAACTGTGAGATTGTGATGGTCAGGAGAGGCACAGGATAGCAGCCACACTTCCACCACCCAGTGTGACTGAGGAGTGAATGCGTGCAATTGTAAAGCATATTTGGGTATCTTGAAAAGATGTATGTAAGATTAATTAATTATTGCTATTAACTTACTAATGATTTGATCTACCATACTACATCAGTTGGATCAGACCATATTGTCCAGCCTTCACTGCCCAGTTCAAGAGTTTCTTATATTTAGTACTGACCACTCCAGACCAGGTACACCTCACAAAAGATGCAGTTTTTGGGATACTCGACCACCTTGACCATCTTTCCTCAATATAGAAACAACAATGTTCACTAGCTGCCTAATATATCTTATATACTGGAGACATGATCTCTGATTCACTTCAGCTATCAGTTTTAAATGTTATGCCTGATTAGTGTATTTAAAAAGATCTGTCACTATGAAAGTTGTGACAAAGAGTTCTTAAATTCAGTCAAGAGCAAGCACGTGTAGCCATCCCAAGGCTACAAATACAATGTACTGTTTTACTTAAGTATGTTTTCATTCATAAATAATTTGTTTGTCCCACAAAACTTGATGCTATTCTCCTATACACAGTAAATTATTAAACCTTGTTATTACATTTCTTGTATATATCTCCATTTTGTTTTGGTGTGGAGTTTCCCTGAGGGGATCTATGAAGAAGGAAGCTTCTTCTTTGTGTCTGAAATTTAAAGTATTTTAATTTTTTATTGTTTTCAAAGGAAGTTGAGGTGCTCCAGAGAGTGCCTTGCCTCGGGACTATACAAAGGAGACTGTAATTAGACTCACTATATGCACATAAAAGTTTGTCTTGACTTTTGACATGATGCCATACTGATGTAATCTTCACTTGTTTTGATAGATAGAACTTTGATTATCTTACAAAGGCCTTTTTTGCTTATATTGTCATGATCTGCATAGTGCTGGAAGTGATGGAATAAATTGTGCAACAACGCTAAAATTGCTCAGTAAAGTTGACCTAAAAAATATTGTTCAGTTAAGTATAGTAGTGCAAAGTACTATAAATAGTCAACAGTGAATTTCGTAGTTCAGGGGTAAATGCTTCAGTGACTTAAAACTTCAAAGCAACAGTTCAACACAGTAAAAAATCTAATAAATCTAATCATTTAAAGGGGACCAATTATGCTTTTGGGGGGGATTTAGTAATAATGTAGGACACATGTGTCTCAATAGTTCCACCGTTGGTTAGATAACTCAACGGTTAGTTAAAACACCTTATTAAAATAAATCTGTTTGCACTTTCGCTATTAATGCTCAGACTTGTCTTTGGCACTTCCACTCCCGGCTACACAACCTTATGCTGCTTACAAAGGAGGAGAAGTGACAACAAAAACAGAGAGAGCTATTCGAGGTGTGGAAAAAAAGTGACAAGTTATTATAAAAATTATCAAAACCCGCAAATGACTCTTAAATCCACTTCAGGGATGTTTTTGATGAGGAAACATTATAACATTGTTAGATAAAGTCAATTCTTGAATAAAATGTCTTAAATCAAACCCCTTTTGGCTTAGGTTAGCATCTTTGGATCTACATATTACAATAAAATAGTGGATCCAGATGGTGTTCCAGTTCCACAAGATACACCATTCATTTTTTCCATGGCCCATTACCGACCTTTCTTGAAATTCCCAGGCGTTCTAGATATGTCAAGAAAAGGTCACATCATAATAAAAAATGTATTCACAAAAGTTATAATTGTAGCATAACTCACTACTAACAATCCCTCTCCAGCTCATGGTGAAAAAGCTCTCAGCACACATAATTATGAAGGCATGAGATACAAGAGGAGCGGCCCCATGGGAGAGGGCACTACTCGGTTAATAGGATTCTCCCTCCGACAAGATTAGAGTTATCAATTTGCCCCGTGTCACTTTAATGAATCCTCGCCAGTATGGGCCGTGATGAAGCGAAGTTGACTGTCTCGCCGCGATAATCAGAGTCCAAGAATCAAATCCAACATAGGTACATAGAAGTATTAGCATTGACACTCCAAACAAGTGCTATACTCCAGCATTTTACTCAATTTAAAGGGGTGAGAGGATTTGATGGATCGTTTTAAGGCTGTCAGTCACTGAGTTGAGTAGATATCAATGGAAGAAATGTGAGAAAAGAGAATATGGATTGTTTGAAATATCTTACAAACCAATGTTGTTTTACTTGAATTGGTTGTATTTGAAGATATTCACTTAGCAACCAGCATTTTACAGCTGTCCAAGACTAAGAATAATTAAATAATGTTATAATGAACCATGTAAAAGTTTTATTCACTGTGGCAGGAGGCACTGGAAATGCCTCAGTGTACCCCTGGAGAAGATGAAATACGTAGGATGGAAGTCTTTTATTGTGTAACTGAAAAATTTAAAGAATAAGACACCTATTATTCATATTAACAATAATAGTAAATTGTAAGTGATTGGATTATGGGGATTATATTGGTTGCCAAAGAAGCTACGGCCCACAAAGGTCTTCAACATGTTGCTTGTGAACATTTAATATCGTTACAAAAATATTTTAAAAGCATCATAATAAAAACCCCTCTTTATGTATTTGAATAAAATATGACACTTAACAGAACAAAAGCCCCAAGTGCTTTTTTTTCATCATATTTGTTCCATTATTTTATTCTTTATTTTTTCCTGTTTTGTAATTTAAATTCTCTGTCAGTCTGTTTGATGTCTGAACAAATGCATGTTCTGTCAGCTTTCATCCCACTTGCACTCCATGTACTTTATACGATAATATTGCTTTTAACCTCTCTTAGTTGCAAATATCCCATAGTCATCCTATTAGCATATTCTAATTATTTATAAGTGAACGCTTTTGTCTGCAAAGGCTGCATGTTCATTATGTTTCAGGTGTGGCATTCACAGTCACAGTCAGTCACTTTGTTTTTTTCTGACAAAATGTTCCAATCTGAAGGTAACAATTTTTTGGAGTGCTTGTGATAATGGTAAATGAAATCTTGGAAAATGACTTGGTATTTTTCATATTTTTGTGTGTTTATTAAATCTGGTGAGATGCTTTTTAATTTTGATTAAATAATTGTGTTAGTCTTGGGCTGAAAATGTCCCAGCTGCAATGATACACAAATATGCTTCTTCATTTTATTACTTTCCCACACTTTATTACTTCTCCTTATTTGTGTTCATCTGTTTGTTGTGGTTTTATCTCCATCATAAACAGGAGAATATCTGATGAAAAATACATTTGCAGTAGATAATATTTTGTACAAAACTTACACAAAAAATATACAGTGTACATTTTGCATTTAAGATTAAATTACCTGCTTTGTCTGTAAATGTGCTCTATTCAGAAGTCCTCAGGTGGTAGTTTCAACTTCACCTGGTTCAAATTTTGTTACATATCTCCTATTTACGTACCTTTCGCTACCTGACGATTAATCAAATAATTGAAGAAAATGTTGACAGATTAATTGATTAGCGAAATAATTGTTATTTTCAGCCCTAATGTGCACAATGCTTTTATACACCATACACTATATCAAGGGTGTCCAAACTTTTTTCACTGAAGGCCCCATTGTCAAAAAATAATACCAAGGAGGGCCACTCGCTGCAATGATTGATTTCACTTCACCAAATGTCCCTTGAATTGTATCTGTTGTTTTGACACATGCTGTATTTTCTGGCAGTTTCTTTATATAATAACCACACATAAAAATGGATAGATTCCTTGAAACATATTGAATCCTTCTCTTTTAGTTGGATTACGCAGTATAAACACAATTTCAGTCAATTGAGAAGAAAGGCTGAGGGCCACAAAAAATTGCTCCGAGGGCCACATTTGGCCCCCGGGTCGCAGTTTGGACACCCCTGGACTATATGAACCAGTGGGAGCATGTTATACCCTTACACATAAAGCAGTGCCTGACCAGAGGTGAGCTAATGTTAGTGGCCTACTTCATGAGCACAGAAGGACACACAGTGAGATGGATGACACCGACCATAGTGCACTAAAGTCAGGCTCTTTGACACCTATAACAGGGTGTTTTTAGAAGTAAATGAGTTCAAATAAATGTAATCTTTTCATGTCAGACACAGGAGATCAAGAAGTGCTTTAAAAAACGTGCACTACGCCTCAAACTGGATATCTTCTTATTCAGGGGTAAATTACCAAGCTGAAATTTTGGAAGAAAGAATTCCATCAAAAACTCAATTAGATAAAGTAAAATAAATGGAGATAAAGAATGGCATCTATGTGCAGAAAATGTAGGTCCAGTGTATATGCCACTTCACATTCTTCACCATCTTGTCATTCATTAGCCTTCCAGTCCCACTTAGTTCACTTTTACTTATACATTCAATATGCTCTCCTGAATGCATTTACAGAAGTCTACACATCGTAAATAAACTCAGGAAGTGGACATTCTCTACATGCCAGTAACAGTATTCAATAAAACAAAGGGAAAACCATGTGAGGGTTCTTATAGCTACATGGCCAACACTAATGCCATGAAAGAATGAGTTGTGCCTGCACTTAGCTCACTTAGAAAACAAATATACTTCTTTTCTACACCTGTTACTGCTATAGTACAAACATTGCATTATATCCGAGTGTACACAAAGGAGACTTCTAAGTGCTTCTTGGCACTTAATGGAAATCTCATATTTCTGAGGTTTGCTTAGTAAATAAATAAAGTGCGCTTCAACGAGAGAACATATTTAGCTCAACAAGACAACATATTGTAAATGTATTTTGTTTTAGTAAAGTATTAGTACACTAATATATAGTACTGTTAAAATTGTTATGATTGGGCTGCTGTTTGGCTCGGTGGGTAGAGTGTGCGGCCCATATACAGAGCCATCAGAGCTTGCCCCGGTGTTGTGAGTTCGAATCCGGCTCATGATGATTTGCCGGATGTCACTCCACACTCTTCTCACTGATTTCCTGTTGATCTACTGTCCTATCAATAAAGCCAAAAAGGACAAAATATATATAAAAAAAAAAATGTTGAATGATTATTTAATTAACTTTGTGTTTATTTATGCACAAAATGTGGAGTAAGTGAAATAATTACTGGTGTCATTCTGGATCACATCTGGTGGGAATAACCTTTGAATCTGTCCTGATCTTTTGAAGTGTGGTCATTTTTTTATTATTTAAATTGTGTGGTCTGTCATTTTCTTATAAAAAATGAAAATAAATAAAATGTTCTATCTGACCCTGTTCTTCGATGTAAAATATAGGTAGTCTGTCATAATTATTGCCACTTTAGCCTCTCGCCTTCCCTCTACAGCAACAGCAAATGAGAGTTTGTGGGATACCATTTTTGTTCGTTTAAATAGTTTTACTTTAGTCCCTCCGTTGGCCTCAGTACAAATTGCCAAATCACCAAAAAGGGTCAGACAGTCATTTTAAGCTTTTTTCTCATTTTAGGAAACTTACAGACACACATTTAAACGAAACAAATAGCATATATTTTTAAAGATACATCTAACTACAGTCTTCAGACCTTCCTGATACATTTGCTCAGCACTGTTTGTCTATTCATAAACACATGACAGCACATCCGAAGGGCTTTAGCAGCAGAAATCCATCAATCATCAATGGACAAGGCTGTATTGTATATTTTACTTGTGGAAATCACCTGTGTGAATGTTTGCACCTTGAGAATCCAGTGAGTGGCGCTTGTGTGTTGTGTCGGTCAGGTGCGTCTCACACCTGTCACTCAGGTTGAGGAGCTGTCATGTGCCTGAGGCTGAGGCACAGAGCATCTGCCAGTCTCTGCTCATCACATCGCTGCCAACCAGAAGAGAAATGTGGCCTCTCAAACACTCTGTACTGGAGACCATCTACTGCAATTGGAGTCAGAGAGCAAGTAGGCAAACCAGTCAGCTGCATCGGTACAACCAAATGTGGATGTTGTAGACTTTACTGTGACATGTTGCATATGAACTTCAATATATTGCTCTGATACTACTACTAGATACTTAAAATTGCTTTGAAGATTATGTTACAGAGTCGCAGTGGCAGTAAATATGAAATATTAAAAAAGTAGAAAATAGAAGTGTAAAAATGTAAAGATTAGATTAAATTCTGGTTTAAAAAAAAGAAAGTGACAAATGATTATGCCTCTTCTTGCTGAATTGACAGATTGACTGAGTGTAAATGTTAATGCAGGGGGAAGGATTAGTGATAAGTTGTGTTTTATTTACAAGGACAGACTGTTAAGAAATATACTGTAATTATTGATCCAATTCAGTTCATACTGCCAATGTTTTGTGATTGAAGTTGTTTACTGTTAACGTCATACATGGATCATGAGAAATTATTATGTCCTCAGTTTTATAAGTTTATATTCTGGTCTCTGACAGCCTTTGCTCATAAACTGAACCTGCTCCACAACAGCTCCAAGAAAGACAAACCTACAAGTACCCAACTAAACATTGCGCCAATTCCGTGAACCGTGTAACAGCACATTTTGATGCCTGTTTTCTTCCTCTGGGTTGTGTTTTTTTTTTTTCACGTTTGTTTTTTGTTTTTCTTGGAACTTTCAAAAACTGGAAGACCATAGCTGATAACACAGGCCTGTGGACTGCAGTAAACCCACTGCTCACTGCGTGTACAAGTCTGTAACAAGACGTCCTCTGTGCCAGACCAAAAAAAAACATGTTTTTCTTCATCTGGTGTCAATAATAGTTCAACAGGCTCCTCAGACTAAAATAATGGTCTACGCTGAGCTGCAACCCACAGTCACTGCTCTATGGTCTCTTCAAGCTCCAGATAACCTCCTGACTTAGCAGCAGGAGTGGGTCCTGAATAAAGATCATATCTTTTAATTAAACTTTCACTTAGTTGAAAAAGAGAGAGGAAGAATGAGAGAAGAGAGAGACTCCAAGCGCCTGGTCCAGAGCCCATCTCGGCTATTTTTTATCTTTTAGGAATTTTACGGTTGGTTGGACCTGGAGAATTTAGATTGCAGAGGCAGATTTAGAGGTGTTTCATGGTGTCCCATAACATTACAGACGATTTGCTGAGAAGACTCAAAGCAAAGTGGGCTACTCTGCTGTTTTAACTTGATTATCTTTTAAAAGCCACCTGATGTAAACATTTATCTATTCACTTTGCCCATACATAATAGTAAGTAACAACAAAGTGGGCAGCTAGTGGTTACTTTGGCTGAGAAAATAGTCAATTTAGCCAAAGGTGTGAAATAAAAAACTTACTAAGCCTAGCTTAGCAGTACTTTAAAACTTTGCAGCTTTTTACTACATTTATTCTTATTTAAGTTTTACATTCTCATTTAAGCAGGTTAAGCTAAGACTAGAGTTTAACCCACAAGATAAAGACAGTACGTTTAGATGTCTCTGCTGTAAATGTAGGTCATGTGTAGAGTCCACCAGAGGCTGACCTTGGGACATGTGCCCCACAGGAGCCCAGCTGCTGCTGTGATAAAAACGCACTGTAATGGATAGTGTCAACAAGGCGAGAGGGAGAAGGGAATAGGCAGTGCCCTGGAGAAAGTGCAGTTTATAATGAAGTTGTCTGTGGAGTCATATCCATCACCAGAATAAACATTTGACACTATCATAGCTTGTCACAGTACAACCTAAAATAAATGAAGTCCATAATGATATTTTACAAACAAAAAGTGGATAGCCTAGTCTGTAACACATTGTAGTTTGTGTCCATTTTGATATTTCAGTTTTTTAATAGCCCTAAATGTAGTACCTAACAGTTGCTTGTAAGACAAACAAGCAAAACTATTAATTCAATGCTATCAATTTGACCTTATTTTTAGCTCATAACATCCCTTCTATAGTTATGTTAGATCAGCCCAATATAACAGAGATATGCAAATCTATATACTGCATTACAAGTTAGGTAACTAAAGTTCACTCCTAACATATGTTTTTTTAATTCCCTCTTAGTATGTACTGCTCTATAATTTGTTTACATGTTGAAGTTTGAGAGAAGGCACACAACCATGTTCAGACTTTAACAGACTCAAAGCACAGTTAATCTCTATGAGGCCTGTTTCATCATTTGAAGGTCCTCTCTATAATCCGCTCTGACAGCAGCACGACACGCTTTGACAATAATGAAGTGTAAGTACAGCCACAAAGTGTTTCCTCCGGACTATCCCGCTCCTCCCCCTCCGCTCCCCGAGATGTGATTAATCATACAAAATTAGACAACTTCTACTTGTGGGTTTATAATTCATTTGATCAGTGTACGCAGCATCGAGTACCTTCACAGAACAGGGTAGGATGAGAAGTGAGGAGAGTGTGTTTTTTAAGTAAACAACTTTGATAAATGGTGAATTTATAGTGTTGAAAGTTGTGTTCTGTATATTGATCTTGGTAATATCAGAATATTGTTAAAGTTATAACCGAATGCATGCTTTGGCCAAGACTTTTAACACCCCAAAAGTGTAATTCTGTGCATTGATAAATTACTGTATACAGTAAAGTAAATATGTACTCTATACAATGAGAGTTTTTGAGGAGATCACATTATTTGAACATTACATTTACTACATAATAAAATGTATTATAAGTTGATACTAATAAAAGTAGCACTACATAATTCATAAAATCATATGCATATCTGTTAACTGTCCTATTTGTCTCTATAGATCATTCATTCAACCTACTATTCCTCCTCGAACAAAAAAAAAACGATCTTTTTTGAGAGTGCTAATTGGAAATGATTATTACAGCGGTGAATAAACTAAGCGGTCTGGCATCGTGACAGTTACAAAAATATAGTCAAATGATCAGATATTGAGAATGGTTGGATTCTCTGCACGGCTGTATTCTTTGACTATTTCACAATTTTATCACAACCTATCTAAAGTCATTGGTATTCCTCACTTGTTTACTGTCTAGTGGGAGGCCCGAAATGAGATTGCACCGTGTTCCAGAGTGGGCTCGGAGCAAAGTTACTGAGCAGTCGTTTTGGCACACGGCGTACTGTAAGTCACTGCAAATCAGGGAGGCTGTAAAAATGTGTTTTGGACTTACTGGTCTGAAAGTGGCATTAAACTAGGATTTTGTTATCCCACAGTGCAGGGCAGAGCTGGCAGATGCTTAACTGTTCTGCACCTCTGCATCTCTCCAAAAAATGTCTCTATCACCTGTTGTTTGTAGTCAGCTTGACACTATGTGGATTACTAGATCATAGTCAATCTATAGCAGTTATTCTCAAACACTGGGTCAGGACCCAAAAGTGGGTCACCAGAGATTTTTCTACAGTCACAAAAGTGACCTAATAGTGCCCAACCCAACTTTGGGTCACTATTACAATGGCCAAAATAAATATGAGGCCCCTGAAAAAAGTCACTGATCTAGAAGATAACTTTTTACACAGAATGTACAGTCACCACATTGAATGATGAAGCATGTTGTTTTATGAGCCATGGACATTTTCAACATTTGTTCAATGTTTTTTTTTTTCTAATGCGTAGTCGTAAATAATCCTGATAAAAAAAATAGAATTGCGAACATATGTTCGCAATTCTAAAAGCAACCCTGTAGAAATTGGGACAAAAAAGACAATTCTGATGCTACTTGGACTTCCTGGCTCTTGTTCATACTTTGGTAATTGTATTTGAAGTATTCTTGCAATGTGGATTCATGGATTACAAGCGATGAGTATAATTTCATTGCCTAAATGTGTTCAACAATGGTGATACCGTTCAGTAAGCAGATCCATGCCAAAACATTAGCACAATGAGTGTTATGTGTGCTATTCAATTCCACTCAGCATCACCACATCAACACAGCAGCTAAATGTCCTAAAATAAATGTGGCTTCTGGGCTTTTTGTAATGGTCTGTCACACGGATATTCCTCTAATAATTAAAAAATTCAACTACGGGGCAAAAGAAGTACATTGACCATATGAACAAAATGTATGAATCAGAATAGCATGGTCTGTTGGCATTTCACTAATGCCACTTTTGGTGCTGGAGAAAATGTACTGTCAAGATTCCTTACTGATTAGCATGCCTAACTTTTCCAAACAAAAAGACCACCTCAAATCGACTATAGATTGTGGGTACATGTGTATTGCTTGTGCTTGTATTATGTGTAAGGATGCTGAGCAGCTCTTCAAAAAACACTAAAACAAAAGTATGTCATTTGTTCAATTTCAAAGTAAAACACTCTATTCAATAAAATAAATAGTATTATACACACTATACACTATATATAGGCCTATACTACAATTGCTTTTGTGGTCATAATGGTTGCTGTGTGTTGAAAATGTGTGGCTGGTTCATCCCTGTAGAAAACTATGGTGGGAATGCATTTTATTTCAACTGACTTGTACTACATCTAATGTCTATTAAAGCCTATTTAAATAAACTGTTCTTTCTTAACAAAATGTGACAGTTAGTCTTTCATCTTTTAGTTCTATATACAGGAATAGATGTATTCTTCAACTTGGCAACAAACCCATTTACCTTTCACTTTTGCTAATCAGTGAACTTGGCAGAAGTTTGCTAAGAACCCAAGCTTTTGAATACTTTTTCTTATTACTTTTTGTGACACAGATTGACCAACATGTGAAAAATTACATAATAATCTTAAGTCTTGGACCTACAGTATATGCTGCCAGTGATTCCAACATTCCTTGGCACTTATTGCAAAAAATCAACTCCCCAAAAGTATCCCCCAATGCTTCAAGACTCTGCCAAAAACAAACACTCTTGTGATTCAAACCAATACAATTTCTCTCAATGGGGCAAAGATACAAAGCATGCAGCCAAGCTAAAAGTGATTTATTGATCCACACGAAGACCTCTGACCCTGCCTTGGAGGTTGTGGAGATTTCTTTTGTAATGCTTCTAACAGACTAACTACAATTTAAACCTTTCAGATTATACAGTAGGATGACTTGCCAAACATGTTATTAAAAAGATAAACAAAGTATCCCGTTGAGAAAATCCTTATTACAAAAGTAG
>JAVQKG010419818.1:0-17619 GCA_036025885.1 Hypseleotris bucephala | reverse complement strand
CGCGGAGGCAGTAGTCTTAGCAGGGATACCCAGCCTTCGACCACCACCCGATCCACATTGCACCGCCCCCCTACGGCTACCTCTGCAGGTGGTGAGCCCACAGGAGGTCGGGCCCACGTCGCCGTTTAGGGAAGTCCTAGAAGCAAATTATACATGCATATTCCACCTTTCAGACACACCACCTGAGTGTAACCTGGTTTAAACGACCAGGAGAATCCATTTTGAACATGAAACGCTGTCTCAAGATGGTGATTGAGTTTGAATTATGTAATCTGTGACTGCAATGTGACTGAAAACACGAGGAGATGGCATTTACTGTCAATTCCTGCACTTTCTTGGGACTTTTTAGCAGCCTGTAACATTGCAGCTCAGTAGGTAAAACTTATAATGGGAATGAATAAAGCATAAATTAAAACTGGAGGTATTTACACTCAATATAAACTGCAATTTCCCAACAGCCACTTTTTCAAGGATTTTGGGAGAAGCCCAGGTTCACGTCAACATTTCCGATGACGACGCACAGAGGAAAAATCCCTTCTACTGGAAAACCACATACAGTGAAAAATAATGAGGAAGGACTTACAGGATCCAAACACTCAACCAGGTTACTGTAAGACCAGGGCAATTGTCCCAGAGTCATCTTAGTAGGATTCATGCACACCTTTGCAACTAAAACTAAACGAATAAAGTGCAATTATTTCATTAATCTTCTATTGCTTTTTCCCGTTAGAGGTCATGGGCTATCCCAGTAACCTTGGGACTTAGGCGGTGTACACCCTTGACAATGGCCAGTTAGTCGCAGGGCTGACACTGAGACATACACATACAGGCAAAAATATACTCTCACATTTATTCACTAGGGACCATTTAGAGTTCTCCTGACACATGGATATCTTTGGGAGTTGAGAGAAAGTCAAAGTACCTGGAGAGAACCCACAGTAACACGGGGAGGACATGCAGACTCCACCCATAGTACCAAAATACATTTCCAACAAGTCAATTTACTTGTACATTGTGAATGTACCATGCATTTCAAGGCCATATTCAAGCCACAAGAAAATCCACACATAGAGCAGCAAGCATTTAAGTCTGGAGTTATCCTATAGAAAGAAATTGTTAGCACTTTTAAAACATTCTTCACCAACAGAAGTTAAGTTAAGCAACCTATACTATAATTTGATGTTGCTGTATAGAGGCCAGGGGAGGGAGTAAAGTTATTAATTATGAACCATTGCCCACAACTTGTATTTTTGTTTTGAATTTTTTATTTTTTTGGAAATCTTAGTTGAACCCCTCTTTGTGTTGCGAGAGTCTTTATGTCCCTTTGTATTCTAAAGAGAAATGTTGTGTCGTTATAAAACCCTATCGATTTTTTTATACTTGTTTGTTCGCCTGGATAATTACTGGAAAACATTTACAGGAAGAAGAAAGAAAATGTCCTTGTTGCTAACTTTAGTTTGTGGAAAAAGAGGAGGGCACTGGTGGAAACTCAACGCAAAGAGGACCTGAATACTGCTTCATTCAGGCGATTTATGAGAAACATGGATTAAAATATAAATACTGTCTGAGCCTGGAGAGTGTCAAAGTACAATCATTTTGAATTATCAACAGTTGAGCATAAGTGTCGCATTTCTTTGGGATGTTGTTAATCTATCCAATGACGTTTAATAATTACATGACAAAAATTGACATTATTTAGCTTATTGGAATCTAAAAGTATACATTTGAGGTAAATTTGAAAATTGTACTGACATCTAACTTGTAAAAAATAGGCCCGATGCAGAATTTACATGTTGTCAAATTACATGTTTCTTGTTGTGATTTTATATTATTCACAAATACAACTACTGTAAAATTAAAATGCATCTAATCTATTGCATCTTGTTTTAATATTGCTTTTTCAATTCAAAATAGCAACATCTGTAAAGTTGAAATAGGATTACAATTTATCTGAGAAATTATGTTAAGGAAGACATATTTTCTGTTGTGTTTTGAAATAATCTGAAAGTATGTGTGGATGCATTTCAAAACTGTCCAAAACAAAAATAGTGTAAAATGAATCCAATAAAATTATTACATGAAAAATTTGTAACATTTAATAATCTTTCTTTCTTGATCTTCTGTTGGCTACTCTATGTTTTACTAAAGATAACATGTAGATGAAATGTATCTAAAAAACACATTCACTTATTAATTAAATCTGCAGTAGACTTTTATTGAAGTGAGTAATTTGTCTGCTCTCTGAGGCCCACTGTAGACACAACACAAAGGCTCTTCCTTACATAACACCAGCAATCTTTCAATTAAACACTTTAACTTATCATGTCAGTCATATTTCAAAACAGTAATGGTGGATTATATTTCACAGATTACATTTTTTGGAATCTTAGGGTAATAAGATTTTTCTATACTCTCCATCTAGAGTTAGAGCTACAGACAGGAGGCCTAGAGGAGATTTATGGATGTAGTGAAAGAGGAACAACTTTGCAAATTGTTTCAGGTTTTACTTAATCAGTCCAACTAGAAAAAATGTGTATTCAGCATGGACTATTTAACACTAATCTTGGAAGAAACATAATCTGAACACCATCAGCAGCAGTGTGACATAAGGTGTGAGAGAAGAGGAGGCAGAGGATAAGACAGATTATTTAATGAGGACATAAAGATCATATAAGAAGGAACAAGGGATGGGACAATACACAATAATATTCCCGGTCTAAACCAAGTCTAACCCAGTCTAACCCAGTTCTAAACGTGGTCTAACCCCGTTCTAAACCTGGTCTAAAGATGGTATAACCCAGGTCTAAACCAGGTCTAATCCAGGTCTAATCCAGATCAAAACCAGTTTTACACCAGGTCTAACTCTGACCTAAACTCCGGTCTAAACCCAGGTCTAAACCCAGGTCTAAACCAGGTCTACACCCGGTCTATCCCCGACCTCAACCCCCAAACCCCGGCCTTGACCCCGGCCTTGACCCCGGCCTTAACCCCGGTCCAAACCTGGTCTACATCCGGTCTCCTGGAGTTGTGGTCCTGATGCAGATCTCCTTTGACTGTAGATGCATCCCACTCTAACCTTATGTAACTCAGTGTTTGCATGTATTTATATCAGAGTCAACAGTGACTCATACTCAGTTATTTTTACCTCCTCCAGTTCTTTACATCTCACTGTACAACATGCTCAGTCTGCTCTGCAGGGGGGAGAGAGGAGAGGGGGGAGAGGAGGGGGGAGAGGAGGGGGGAGAGGGAGGGGACATGCATTTTTGATAAAACATTCTCTGTTGTTATGTAACCTAGATGCACTAATGGATTTTTCTGATTATATTAAATATATTTGACAATGTTTAAAAGATTTCAAGATTTTGCATCAATGTACTGGGGTATATGTAAGATGCAGCTTGTCCCGGGATTGTGGGTTTGAATCCTGACCATTCAGTTTGCTAAACATCTCTCTCTGCTTTCATATGACTTCTTGTCTCATTCCCATTGTCCTGTCAATAAAGACAGAAAAATCTTGCAGAGGTCAATTGACTGACATGAAAATATACATTAAAATGTATATAATATTTGTTGGAAATATAATAACTGTTGTGTTATTGGATCATAAATATTGGGTGTCAATACATTTTTCTTTTCACTGCAGTCACACTCTAATGGAAAGCTATATCTGTAGCCACAACTGGTCTGAAGCAGACAAAGACTTGATAGCCATCAACAGCCCAACCAACCACAAAAATCACAGTCACACATACACTACATTTAAGCATGGTGGGTCAAGTGTCTTGCCCAAGGACACATGCCGCCAACCTTCACTTCAGGGTTAGCGGCCCCAACAAATACAGAATAAATGGAACCACTAATAAATCCTAAACTTTCCCAAAATGCCCAGAACATCCCAGATCCTCTCCTCCAGCTGCTGTCCGCTCCTCACTGAGATAATGGGGCTGTCGAGTCTGAAAAGGTCACAGTCAGAGTTCTGCTAATGTCTCCAAAATCACTGAAAATGTCCCAGCAGTGAACCACTAAACAGTTCAGGAGAAATGTCAGGTCTGGAAGGAAGACCAAGGCACTGACTAGATATGATTGTGTTGTCATTATTTATGAATGGGACTATAAGTAATATGAAACAGGGCTAAATGAATGATAACAGTAAAAAAAAAAGAAAAAAAAAAACACTAAAAGGGGGGTTAAAATTAGTGCAAATCAATGTTATGACTAAGCTATGTTGATAAAAAAAAACACAACAAAAAGAACTAGGGAATACACCAGAATCGAAAACATAAAGGTCTAAAGGAAGTCTAACCACTTCAAAACTAAGACTAAACCACATGCATGTAAATTGTATTGTAAAGTACTTTGTTTGTCATTATACAGAGAAGTTGTACAATAAGATGGAGCGTTAGTCCTGGGCTAAATTAACCTACATGTTTTTAGTGGTAGTGGAAACCTACACAGACACGGGAAGAACATACAAACTCCACACAGAAAGATGTTTGTGAAACTGGGATGTGATGCTTACCACTTCACCACCATGCCAGTAAACAAGAAGACTAGATTCTAGATAGCAAATTTTGTCTTATCCCAGGTAAAAAGATGCATTTTTTAGTTTGCCTCTTTTACAAATAGTATAATTTCTTCTCCGTATTGGCACCTCACAGAACTGATGTTATCTTGTGCGTTTTCTTGAACATGTTACACTTGTCTGGGTCACAGTGGATCTGATACAGGCCTTATCTACAACAACAATCACTGCTTCTGCTGATAACAACTGCACTCAATCAGAAGACCATTTCAGACGCAGAGGAGGAGAAAATGTGATGGAAAATTGAGTCGGAATTAAATTGGAAAGTGTATTTTTTCAAAGATCAGTAGGAGTAGGCTATTATTTTTTTTATTTTTTTACAACATTATGTAAGCTTTTTTTTAGGAATACAAATTTGATTGATACCTCTCATTTAACATTAGTATCGAGGGTTAGTCCATCCCAGCAACTAAAATAAAGTGCAACATTCATACCAAAAAAATCTGGACTGTTCACATTCACATTGATACAAATACAATCTAGAATGTGTGGATTAAAGCTCATAGAAGTATTTTTTGCAATTAGCTAATGGAAAAAATACAGCATCTCAAAATGTGAAATAGTCCATGTGAGCTGAATGCACATAATTTGCTCTGTAAAAAAAAAAGTAATAATAGTAGTGCAACTCAAGCTAAACACAGACTATAACCTAATGCTACAAAATGAAAAAACAGATTTCAGACAAAACAGTTTTGTCTATGGCATAAGTGCCAGTAGTTTTTCTTTGCAAACACACCAAATGCAGTAGCCTACAATGATTAAATAAAAAACATAAACCAGGATTCAGCTGAGAATAAATAGAATTAATAAAGAGAATGAATAGGACTTGGACTAAATTAAACATTTATTCATCTTTGTGCCAGTACGCAGTAGTAGAATGACTCATTTAGTTCATGTTGGTATTTTCTCTGATTTAACCTGGTTCTGCAGCTGTTTTCGATGCACCTGTGAGTGTCTTTTTATTGATTTATTTATTTGTTCCTCGAGATCCTCCACCATCTGCAAATGTCGTCAGCACTGGCAATTTTTACATTTCTCCTCCTCCTCCTAACCGCACACATCATTGAGTCTATCGTCCCTTCTTTAAAGCTGCACTACCTGATTTTGTGACCGTAAAAGTGACTGACAAGATTTTGAGTTTGAATGTTACACTCCCTTTTCCTAATTCCTCTCCTTCGTGTCCCTCTATCACAGTCTCACACAAACCAGGAAGAATGCACACAAGCCAGGAGGCATAAGAAGAACAGAAATCTGGAGCAATTTTTTAATTCTTTAAAATAATAAAATACTGTAAAGCAGGGTCGCGGTTTAGCTCAGTTGGTAGAGAATGCGGCCCATATACAGAGCCTACAATGCTTGTCTTGGCATTGTGAGTTCGAATTCGACTCACAACAGTTTGCCAAATGTCACTCCCCACTCTTCTCCCTGGTTTTCTGTCAATCTACTAACTATCCTATCAAATAGAGTCAAAAATGCCCCAAATACATCTATAAAAAATACTGTGAATAAGCTGTGCATTTTCAAATAAACAATAGCTCCTTCACATTATTCCTGATAGGTTCTGGGAATAGAAACCAGGTACTGCAGCTTTAAGTCTCAGGTCCAGGGCCAAGGGACTGCAGATTGTATTCTGATTAAATTGAATGTAGAGTGATAAGTGAGTGATGAGCTGGTGTGTGTCAGTCCCAGAGAGAGCCATGAATCATGAGGGAATCCCACAGGAAATATATCTGGACACAGAAAAACACAGGGACAGAAGGGTGTAGTGCTGCCACCTACTGGTTCAATTCAGTCTATTTACAATTTGCAGTACATGAAAAACACAGTTGCAAGAACCCAGTGTACTGTCAGCATTCATCCGACAAGTGACACGACATAAACATAGATTAAAAATAGACACAATTTAAAAAAAGCTATATAAAGCCTATACAACTTTCCTATTTATTTGTGATTACTCTGTCCAACTTAAAAACGTTATGTGCTAAAAATTATGTTGTTAATTTAGACTAGCATTTGAAGATGCAGAGGTACAGTGAATAATAAGGTTGTAACAAAGCGTACCAGTGCAGGTTTTGACCAGATTTAGTCATGATTTAGATCTAAAGTGGTCCTGGTTCAGTCCTAGTTTAATCTGGTTTAGTCCAAGGTATCGTTTTGAATTTAGAACTGGTTTAGTCAATACTTAGTTTCTGTAAATTTCTGTATCAAATTTACAGGGTTTTCCCAAATACTAGTACTACCTTATTCAGAGCAATAATGTTTAAAGACCAAGTGGATGGTGACACCTGGTGGTCTGCAAGTTAACTGCAGCTTTTCAAAGACATTTGATTAGAATTCACACTAAAAAACAGATATTTACAGAAAAAAGTTCAGTATATTGCAAACATGTATTATCTTAAACACTGAAGCTATTGTTAAGATTTATTTAATGTCTGATTGATGATTTAAAGAGCAAACAAGCAGCATTAGGGAAGGTATAGGGTTGTATAATGTTTGTGTCCTTGGGCAAGACACTTATATTTTATAAGTATAAATTGCCCAAATATGTGTTAGTGTGACTGTGTGATTGTGGAGGAGCTGTAGGTGCAGAATGGCAGCCACGCTTCCACGACTGACTATGACTGAAAGAATAATGCATGAAATTGTGATGCGTCTTTGAGTGTCTTGAAGAGTGCTACATAAGACAAAAGCATTATTATTATTATTATTATTATTTGTACACAGCCAAAAACAATAAATACTCCCTTGTCATCTTTACATAACCGCTTGTTTACCATCAATATTACAACAAATGGTGACTACAATAGGTCAGAATCCCTGGTATTTGGTGCTTTGGCCCTAAATGAAAGCCCATAACTTCTCATTTATTATGTTTTCTAATAATACCGGGATGATGTATGTTGCACAGACTTCACAGCACTTCCTGGAGACAGTAGAGTTTGTGTCCATCGCACGCGACCGCTTTATCTGGACACAATAGACTCACATCGGTCAGTTATGTCCAGGGAGGGTCCATATTGTTTATGCAGGAAAGACATGGACACAGTAACAATGGGTAAATAAAACAGCTCATCATTATTATTCAATACAAAGATATGACTGAGCCAGGAGTCCACTTATGTCCAATGAAGTCATTTGTCCAGTATGTAATGGTTCAGGTTGACTTTATTGTCCCATTGTCCTCTACATTTGACCCATACTGACGCTAGGGTTACCTGTCTGGAGGAGTTGGAGACTAAGCAAGAATTCTTCTGCAGAACTTGAGCCAGGATCTTAGTCAGGACCTAGTTGGAGGACTAGTTTATGTGTGAGTGTTAGGTTTATGGGAGAGAGAACCTGGAAAAAAGCAACACAGAATGACTTGAGTCCAAGAATTAAACCTGCAACAATTTTGCTTTGCAGTCAATAATAATTCCTTCTTTTTTACTATAGTAAAAGCAGAAATTGGCGGCAGTGGCACAGTGGAAAAGCGTTATTCCTGCAAAAAGGGTTGCCGGTTCAAATCCCTACCCAAGTGCATATACTTTCAAGGCAAGACACTTAACCCACATTGCCTTTGAATGAATGGGGTTGTGTGATTGGTGGTAGTTGGAGGGGCCGTAGATGCAAAATGGCAGCCACGCTTCTATCAGATGTAGCTTACCACCACCGATGTGACTGTGGCATCAATGAAGAATGCAATTGTAAAATATCTTTAAGTATCCAGAAAAGCATAAAAAACCAATGCATTATTATTAGTATCAAATTTTCTTTAGTCCTTGATCCATTAAACTGTTTATCAAGCTCTACAACTAATTGTCCCTGTCCCTGCCTTGGGCCCATGGTTGCTGGGATAGTCTTTAGCAACGGAGATGATAAGCTGGTTGAGATGATGGTCAATTTAAATTATTTTGATGGGAATAATATTGAAAGGTAGAAGATCTTTTAAATGCGACTAAACATGGTACCAAATATGGTCATGTTGCCTTATTCTAAACCTCTCTCTATAGACCCTTTAAAGTGTTTGTCATATGTTCAAAATTCCGTAATGAAGGCAACTAGAGCAAAAGTGAGTTAACATTACACAAAAGTGTGATTTGTGGAGAGGGATAGAATCATTCTGAGCATATAATGGAAAAACTATTGTGGTCATCAACATTTCTGTAAGGACTTGTCCAGTAAAACCTAAAAGTCAAGAATTTTAACTCCAGTCACAAATCTAACTGTATACTAATGTGTACATTAAATAAACATACAATGTGAGGTACAATGTTTCCTAACCAGGCTCTGACATTACCTACATGTAGCAGAGTGGTTGGCAATTGCCAAAGTCATAGTAATTTGTGATATTTTGTGATTAATGCAAATTTTTCCATTGAAATGTGTTATGATTTTGCCTCCAGTTCACAACATTCCGGAATTTAGAATGTTTTGTTACAAACTTTTAAGGGGTCTACTGTTTTCCACATCTAAAGCTGGACTAATCCAATCAGTTTCAAAGACATGCCTTACATTTTTCCATGTATTTATAGTTTGCATGGACGCATGGAGACAACGGTGTTATGTTAAGACATCAGTAGTTTGGGGCAGGGCTGTCTTGTACTGTTATTGTCTGTGTTTTATATACTTTCTGTAATGAGGGTTTGGAGTCACAAAGGCAGCTCAATAATGTGAAGGGTCAAAGACTTGGCTCTGGTCCAGACATTGTTTAAGATTTTTTTTACAAAGAAAACATGGCCGCCTCGTCTGCACTCGAACTCAGCTCTCGAGTATTTCCTCCTCCGGAAACAATAAGACAATAGGGCCAAGTGGCAGGGGGATTAATGACAAAAGATACTGTACAAAGAATTGGGCTATTCATGATTAGAGCAAGTATAATTGTCTGCAAATTTTGGAAAAGCAGACAGGGGCAGGAGGATGCTTTGTGTTATGAGGCGGCTTTTGAGGCCATTTTTGTACCAGAATTTTGCACTCCCCATCATCTAAATGAAATATAAATGGGGTCCATTTATTTTCTGAATCCGTTTACAGAAACTTTAATTTAAAGATGGTTAGCTTGTATGGTGTAACAGGTTGCCTAATGAAAAGGATGCCAGTTCAAGACTCAAAACTATCTAAAACTGTTGTTGTGTGCCCAAGAGCAAGACACTTCACCCTTCTTGTTTTTGAAATGATACTTTGGAAATGATCTACAATAAACTCAGGTTGTCTATATTAAGTTTTTTGTCAACCTTTTCAGGCAGGTGGTGTGGTATGGCTGCCACATTTCTGTCAGTATGCCTCAAAGCACCTATAATTCCAGATGTAGCTTACAGTGAGAAAATGACTATAAACTAAAAATAAAGTGCTTCAAGTGCCTTTCAGAAAGAACAGTGCAAGTTGGACCATAGGCCTTCTCAAGTTTTCTTTTTTCTTTCTTTCTTTTTAGTTTACCCTTTTTGTTGTACCTAAATAACCAATTAAATGTTTATGAAGCTACACTATTTTTAAACCCAACCCAGGATTTCAATTTAGTGTGACTTGAAATTTCTTACCGTGAGATGGCAGAGCTAACTATTTTTATGTGAATTTTATAGATTGTTATAGATTTCATAAGTGTATCTAAGGGTTAAATATGAAACTAACAGCAATTAATAGATATTCTAATGATACTTTTATAGTTTATGTGAATATTTCCTAATTGGAGCAACTTTTTAACCCATTTTCTTACATTTCATTTATTTTCCGTGATCTATTAAGTCAAGTTCAGTGGGTCTATCATTGTCTTTACACTAACAGCACATTTTTAACACACATTAAACCGCGCAGCCACACATTCCCCGGATTCTTCCCAGACTCTTCCTGCTTTCCCATCTCCTTATCAGCCTTCCCACTTTCCTTTATGTATAAATCTGCTATAGCCGCATCTCTCCTGACTCTTAAAGTACAAAATAACAAAAAACAAAGTGATACGGGGGCTGAACTTGATTAAATTCCACTAAAGTTATCAGGCCGTTTCTTGCATAACAATTATGTTTGTCATGTCGTGGTCCGGAGTGCATTGAAAAATGGTGATTTGGGTTTTGGATACCAGGGGAATGCCAACTAAATGTCAGATCAGATTAAATACAATGGTGTCTGTATATATTTTTAGCTGCACAGCGAGGGGTATGTTGTTAAAAGCAGTGCACATCACGTACCCCAGGGTTGAGTCTAGCATAAAGACCAGAAAAGTAAACATTAGCTTCCTCTAAACTTAAGCAAAGACTAAACAAATGTAAAGATGGTGAATGCTTCGAAGCACGTACAGGAGAGACAAAGTGGCTCAAATAGGGTCATTAAACACAGGGTGGTATTAAGGGGTGTGCCAACTCAGTATAGTTAATAATGATGGAAGACATTGTAAAAATATGCAATCTTTTCACTGTATATGGGGAGACTAAGAACCTCGTATAGCAAATATTATTGGTTCCAAATAGGACTTTAAATCAAGACAGTCCAAGATACTAAAAATGATTTTGCTGCCATTTTTGTGTCTAGGGAACTCCTGTGATATCAGTCTCAAATGGTCTTCAATCCCTAAAGGTCTTGGACATTTGGTATTTTTATGCTGCAATTTTAGATTTGATTATTTACTTTTTTTTACTTTCTGTGTTGTAATTTCAGATTATATTATATGAACTAATATCTGGCTGGCTGTATGTGTACAAGTTGAATGTATGCCATTTTTACAGTTGTGGGCATTGAAATGGTCAAAATTTTTCCTTCAAGTTTTTCTTAAAGCACTTAAAGCTACATTTATGTGCACTCCTCTATACCAATTGTGTGTATAATTTCTGTCAACCTAAAAACTATCCTTGTAAGCTGAAAAAGGCACAAAACCTGAAATTCTAATCTACAGACAGATCTAAAAGCAAAGAAGATACGGCTGACAACAAAAGCAGAACAGCAAACATCAATTTAAAGAAACCCTTTCAATGTTATCAGCAGGGCTCCAAATACAGCTGAATGCACAAACCCAGAAAAATAGGACTGACAAAACAAATAGAAACATTGTATTATTGTAAAAGATTTTTATTTCAACCGACCGTGGCATATGTACAGAGGGCATTTGTACATAAATAGGCAATAGTTATAAATATCAGCAGTTGAGGTTGGTACAAAATTAAAAAAAGAAATTATCATACACTATTTACAAGAGCCACTTTGGGTTTCTTTATACAACATGGTTCGATTGTCCATTGTCCACTCGTCAATCCATTCAATACTGTCCAAAATGTCCAGACAAAAGTGTGGCTTCAAAACAAGGGAATCCATTGGTTGATTGGACCATTAGTTTCAATACAAATACTCGTCAAGACTTGGTTTATTTAATGGCATTTTCAAAAATGGTAAGCGTCCGGGTTTGTCCATAGAGACAACAGTTCACAAAGTCATTCAATCACAGGCTATGTCCACACTACACATTTTAAAGGTACAGTACATAGGTTTTCTAAAATAAAGAAAAAGTTAGAGAAATGTCAATATGCTTTCTGAACCTGTTAATGTAAAGTAGGTAATTTGTAATAATTACTTTAGTCCCTCCACTGGCCTCTACACCAACATCAAATCAGACTTTGTGACTTTGACCAATCATAGTCAAGATTTACTTTAGTCCCTCCCCTGGCCTCTACAGACAACCTACTTTACATCATAGAACAGGTTAGCTAGTGAATTTTTAGCATATTTTATTTTAAACTTTTTTCTTATGTTAGGAAACTTACAGACTACACCTTTAAATCAATGGTGAAATTATGAGTGATAAGATCTACTGCTGCATTCATGTTTTACTGTTTGCATGAATGGTTTGTGTGCGTTCAAATAACAATGAATATTAACTATTTACACCAATTATGAATTATTAGTCAGCAGTTATATCATAAGCATTTAAATGATCTACAAGGTGTCTACATGGAATTTACAATTCATTTTCAATAAAACTGTATATATAGATTGTTATAGAGAGTACCTAACGGTTAAATAGGAAACTAACGGCAATCAATAGCTATTCTAAGTAAGTAATTCTCAAATAGAAATCCATAATTATAGAAAGTGATGCATTTTAAAGATATATATTATTAACTGCTTTTCTTCCATGTTGATGATGTTTTATAAAAATCAAGCAAACGTTTATATGAATTTTAAATGCAATGTTTTAAGGACATTTTGAATGAATGCAGCATTTGGAGAAACATGATGACAGCACCATCTAATGTGTAGTGCTAATTTTGGTTGCATAAAAGGGGTGGTCTAAGCCAATCTCAATAATATTAAGTCATGCTAATGTGCTCTGACTGTTTTAGATAGAGGGGCCAAACAAGTGACAGATATACAATAAGTGAAGAAATACAGGTAATAACAAACCATAGTCTGGACATAGCCTTACATTTACAGTAGACAACATCTATTTTAGCAACACATATCTGACTCACACAATGTCAATACTGATACATTTGTGCAGGTCTGTTGATGTAGCCTACTTTCCAACACATCGTAAGCATGACTTAGCCAGTTCATGGTTGGTTGTAGTTTTAATTTTACAAAATACTGCAAAGGTAACCAAAACAAAGCCCCAGTATAATTGTTGTTAACTCTCAAAGCTTGTGTCCTTTTCAGATGCCTAATAAGATTTTTTCCACACTGAATTTAAAGTTAGTTCTACTGACAAATACTAAAACACCATTCAAAACCATTACTTTGAAACTTCTGTTGTTTGTTAGGTTATTGTCCTGGCTGTTGTCCCCTTTCATTGTCCCCTTTCATTGTCCCCTTTCAGCTCAAATCAGTGTCTTTAGTGAATAAACAGTTACATAAGACATGCTCAGTGACCAGACTGACTGTCACCTACCATTAGGCCCTCACCTTTGAGACGCTGCAGGGGTTTGAGGAGAATCTGTCCCAAATATACACCACTCATACCAGACTAACCAGGACAGGAGATGTGCGTGTTTTTATAGAAGTCCACAAAAGCCATTACGTCAGATACTAATAAGACATTACCCCAAAAATCAGCTACCCACAGAAACAAGTGTAATCAACTATATCGTCTCCTCACATTTGGTCCAAAAATCAAGCTCAAAACATAATTAATGAGTCAACTATTCAGTGCAAAATGACATTAGTTGAATTATTATAGGTGTTACACTTTGATGAAATAGTCATAAACCGGACTTAAGAAAGCCAAATTTGTCTTGTCAAGTTTCTGTTGCAAATAAATACAATTTAAATTCATGTTACCCAAGTTTGATGTTGACCCAGAAGTTAAAATGAACTTTTTAAAAGTAATTTACAAACTTGAAACACCCCAAATTTACTACATACTAAAAATGCAATTCAAATATAATTTGTATCCTTAGATTCACAAATTTACCAAAAAACTTTACAGAAACATGATTACATTTCAGATTAGAGGTCATACTGGCGACCCTTATTCCTCATACTATTTTTGAAATAGTACTGCTGGCTTTTCAATTCAGTGAAACACCTCCCTCTGGTGTCCTAACCCGGTACTGAAGGTGAGTCACAATTACATAATTTCTATAAATACTCAACTGTTTATCATCGGAGCTGCTACAAACTCAGAACAAACAGGCTTTTAACAAAACCATCTCAGCCTCAAACAACCAGTGTGCAAATGTGTCTATCTGTAACACTGATGGGACAAACAGAAATAAAGCTAATACTGTGAGTGACACTTTGGCATTACAACAACCCCAAATGAGCCATGTTAAAAGTTAGCATTTGTTGTTAGCTTATATGTTTTTAGCAGGTAGTATGTTGCAAGCTGTAACAAAAAAACTGAATGAGTACAGTGATTTCAAGGACAGCCTATGTTCAACCCAGTCTCACAGGAAAAATAGCTAAATGTCCACTTAAAAATATCCAGTAGTTCAGGTTAAGTAAGGACAGCATTGAATCATAATACAGGTGATTGGCAGCAATAGAGGGATGTTTGCTGACTTGTGTAATGAACTAATATTTACTGTAAGTTTAGCATGTCAGGAGGATTTCTAGCAAATGGAAATGACTGACCTACTTGGAAACAGTGTCCCTATATGAACTAATGTTTTACCGTTATTAAGTTTTTGTCCTATGGCAACAAGAAAATGAAAATGGTGACAAGAAATCAGATCATACATTTTAACTCCGATTTGGATGACTGCCCGGTAATTTAATTATGACATTGTTTGCTGTATCAATAGACTACAGAACATCTCCCAGTTTAAACCAGAGTGTAGCAATGTTTGAATGAAATGTGTAATAATGGGATATATGAAACAGGTATTTAATATTCTATACTGTATAATGTATTTCTAGACTCCTACCAAATTCCGAATCAACTAAACCTTAAACTAAACTCATAAAAAAGACTGGTAAAATTGCATAAAATTACATAAAAAGTTTCAATATTTTGTCTAGTTTATGTAATGCCAATGCAAGTAATTCAGTAATTTAAATTCTGGGAGACTAGGCTGCAACAAACCATCAAACCAAGCTAACAGCTAGTTGGACGCTATTGACTCTTGTTGTATGTGTAAAGTCAGTGCTAAATCAAGGCATAATTCAGTGCAAGTTAAGGAACATGGGTAAAATCAGGAAACAGCAGGATACAAAAGAAGCCACTAAAAAGGCATTGAGCAGCAGGAAGTATTCAACCATCTGAGGATAAGGTATAGCAAAACATCAGGTCAATAAGGGCATGGATATAACTTTATGTCCTTTTAAATACCTACCAAAATTCATGTTAAAATCTAATTAATGCATAGAGAGGCTTTGACTATGGCTGTGACTATTTATTACCTTCAGATTTGGGTGGAATTTTCAGGGAAAGTCAGAAATTATACAAGGAACAATCTATTTCGATAGACTCTTTCCTATGTAAAGGGTCTATTTCAGCAGATTTTTCAGGAAAGGATAGCATCAATATACAATCACTTCTATGGGCAATGTTGATGAAGTACTTTAAGTGTAACTTGTTCTGGGTTATTGGGCAACATTTAGTTTGCCAATAATCTAGCTAACTGCAACTACAGGACTAGGACTAGATCACTATATTTAACCAGTACAAGCAGCAACATTATTAGACAACGCTAAATAGGCTACATTAGGCATTACTTATGAGTAGATTTTCAGTATAGGCAATATAATATTGTCTTAATTGAAGGTTACTTAGAGACTTTGCCAAACAACCACGAGATTTCACATTCATTCATTATGGGTCATTTAGATTTCAACTTTGGTCTTGAAACAAAAAAAAATCTGTTCAGCCATAATCAAAGTCTGTCTATGTTCTGGGTAAGACAAAAAATGCTATGAGGATTCACTATGATCTTTGTCTAACTTCTTCCACTTCAATTCTTTCTACAAAATGGCACAAAAGTCAAACCGGTATTGTTCCTAATGCTGGTTTCTCCTCTATTTCATACCACACTATTGCAAACCACATTTCAAAAGTGCATATTGCCTTTTCTATTGACCTTATTGACAATGCCTTAGATTGATCCAGTGATACGACTAAAATGGAATTGCCCCTTATAATACTGACAATAGGATACCCCAAACGCTCCTTTTTTCTTGTTCAAAAGCAGGTCCTAAACGCAGCACCACTATATCACCGCTTGTTAATACTTTGTTTGTTAAAATTAGTGGTTTTATCTTCCCATAAGTGCAACAGGAAGCCTTCAAAAGTCAATGGTTGTATCCCCAAGAAGGTTGTTGGCACAAGCACTGATTCTCCATCGCTTCAAACATGGCTTTCAGTTCAAAAAATGGCGCAGTTTCGATCCTTTTAAACATGGCAGTAACCCAGCAGAAACACTAGGGGGCTCTCCTGAATGTGCACCCCAGAGTCCAAAGCATTTCTGCCTCAACAAACAAACCGTGTAAAAGTCTTGGTTGGATTCAAAGCGTGGCCAGGATTCTTGAAAAGGAAATGACGACAGAGAGAGTGGTTTGACCGATGCCTAAAACCAGAGCCTCCATCGGTGCCATGTCTTTCCCCGCCACACGGTAGACTCCGGCCACTGCGGCGCCTGGGGAGAGGAAAGTACAAGAATATAGTGGAGATGTGGTGGAAAAAATGGAAGGCAATAGTTGAGGCATGCTGAAGCTGAAGTGAAATTCGGAACAATAGAAATGCTGGTCACACTACTTTACAGCACAGTAATTATCTGGTAATAGTGTGGTAATAAACAAGTAATAAAGAGATTATAGTATAGTAATTATGGTTATGTTTTTATGTAATTACCCTTGTAATTTAATGCAATGTATTTAGCATGGTAACAAAATAAGTAAAATGTGAAATAACCTAGTAATTATGGGTATTCTATAGTTAGGTAATTGAATCTATCTCGATGATTCTCCCTATTACACTCTAGGCGAGTGAATAGTTAGGGTTAGGGTATGGGGTTAGAGTTAGTAATTAATTACATATAAATTACTTAAAACTTAGCCATAATATGTTATTGGATCACCATCTAGATGGTAAATTTTTACTGCTTCATACCAGTGAAACATTACCTTGGTTTCTATTAAGTAACTGTATTCACCTGACTTATTATAGCTCCACAACCCTGATTTCAACATCACTTACTCTTTCTGGGATATGCAAGAGGAAACAGAAAGATGTGAGCAGCCTAAAACCACTGATACCACCTGCCTGTCTGCATTTTAATGTTTACAAGGTCACATGCATTTACATGTTTCTTCTAAAAGCACACTTTGCATTTTGTAAATGGATAGCATGCAAACACTTCTAAAGTCCCAGATATAGTAACTCACTGGTGATGACAGCTCCGGACAGAGAGGCGAGGAAGCCCACACTGACCAGCACCACAGTGATGAGTCTCCCTCGTCTATGTCTCTGTAACATTACAAACATCAGGAGACCTACTGCCCCATGGACCGCCAGAGAGGAGAACAGGCACCACAGGAACACCCAGTACCACATCTCTGAAATACACAACCAAAATATAAACGATTATTACTTTAATATATACAATACAGGTTATATAGATACAGGTTATATAGAGGAGAACAGG
>JAVQKG010419804.1:0-10174 GCA_036025885.1 Hypseleotris bucephala | reverse complement strand
CTGTGGACTGAAGACAACTGTGTCTGAATTAGAATATAATTGTAGAATTATACTTATTGACCTTTGTGAGGAAAAGTTATTACATATTCCAGAGCCAAAGAGTGACTTAGACATGATCTGTGGAAATAATGATTGTTGCAAATAATAATTAATTTTTGCCTGATTTAGAATTGAATTAGGTCTTGGGGCTTAAATTAACATTCTTTTAAAGTTAACGAGAAGAAAATATTTCAATAATCTATAGAATCGAATCGCTATACGAATCAAATCGCAATACGAATCGAATCGCCACCCAAGAATCGTGAATCGAATCGAATCGTGACAAAAGTGAATCGTTACAGCCCTAATATATAGTATATTGTATAATCTCCCCACACATCTAAAGACCTAGGTGAATACCTGTTGAACTGGTGGATCTTAAATGTACTTATAGGGAATAAATGTGAGGATGAATGGTTGTGTGTCTATGTCCGTCTGGAGACTAAATGGCCCATTGCTGTACATGCCTCAAGTTGGTGATATAAGCACCAGTCACCCATAAGCCCACATACTGTATGATAGGTATTTAATTAGTTCACAAGTCTTTTGAGTCGCCTTATTTTCATACCACTGAAAATGTAATCTGGAGTTCTCGCTGTACAACATTTTGACAATGTTACTTCGGCTAGTGACGCCATAATGTACTCATGGCTTTATTCCCTGAAATACAGTAATGTGTTTTCAGGAATGGAGGCAGTAATTGTGAAAGTTGTTTAAAACATCCTAATGGCAATGGAAAAATGCAGACAACAGGAAGGAGCAAACAAATGATACCAACAATGCAGAATGTGGATGTCAGACGTGATTTTTTCAAGATGATTGTATTTCTGCAGCCTTTTAGCTACTGGATAATTCATGTTAGTCATGGTACTGTGTGCACAGGCCCTTTCATATAACATAATTGGCAGACCAGCGGAAGCATGCCTTATGCACTTGTTATCTTTGCATATGTTCAATTTCAAAGTTGCCCCAGTTGTGAATGATGTCCCAGCATATAGAAAAAATAGGACAGGCATTTTTCAATATCTCCCTGTTAATTGTATACACTAGTGGAAGATTCACTTGCTTTATTCATTGCATTTTCCTTGCCGCAATAATAATGGGTGCTACCAGCCTTGCCTCACACTCTTCCTGCTGCTCTCCTAATGTTGTTTATTAAGGATTAATTAAGATTTGTTTAGCGCTGGCTAACTCATTAAATTACCAAATATAGTCCTCTTCAAAGTTTGCAGCTCTGCTAGACTTAGATATTCATACGCTGTGGTTTCAAAGTGGATCAAATATTTATCTAGTTTTTACTTTTTATTCGAGGGGCCATAGAAAATTAGAATATGTAAGCGGTAGGAGGGAGGGGAATGAAGGGCATGTGTTAGTGCTTTGTCTTTTTCCTTCTCTTATATCTCTGTAAAAAAAGCCCAGGTTTGGTTAATTTATGGGTATGTCTATGAAAGCACACAGTAAGACAGTGAGCAAAACAAACAATGTGTTTTAGTTGACCAGTTGCTATATGGACCCTAACAATCCATGTTATTGTAACATATTGATTAACTGTATAAAAGACAGCATCAAAATGGGGAAAAAACACATGCAATACAAAGATTGGCCACACTTGCTGAAAATGGTAGAAAGGTTTAAAGGAACTCAAATAACCCTTGTTACAGCTAAGGTCTGCAGATGACAATTTCTAAATGCACAAAACATGAACATGAAGTTGAAGATCTGTAGCAGCAGAACACCACACTTAGGCCACTTTATTAGGTATACAGACTACATAATAAAATTGCCATTAAATGCATGTTACCCCAGTTTCACAAGTAGTATATTACTTTTGGCACCTATACTACTACTTCTTATAGACAGTACCATTTACGGCTAAATGTTGCCACATGACAACACAGTACTTTCTAATATGTGTTAATTTGTGCATGTGTGTTGTGTGTAAAGTGAAGATTAGCCTTGTGCAAATAGACAGTATACATTTTATTTACAATCATCTGCCATTTCCCAATGCTCTGCCTGTCAACCTTAACATAAACCATTTAAACTGTGTCACGTATCATCAAGCACAGATGTAATTAGTGGCATTAATGACGGGTTCCATTCGTCGAGCTGCTGTGGCTTTTATTCCATATTTGTGAGTTACTGTAGATTACCGTATTTGCGCGCTCATCGGATTGGCTGACTGCAACACTTAATGGATGTGAGCCAGTGGTAATGACCCAGCACCTGCCGTGGAGTCGAGCCAGCGCGTGTGTACAGCAGACTACAGAGAGGGCACCCTCCGCTTAAAACGATAAATCAAATACTACTCATGTTAGTGCTACAGGTTGACTTTACCTCACTGCGCATGGGATGGATGTGTGTCACTGTGAGTACAAAGGCATTATGGTGTTAACAAAGGACAACGCTGTGTGGTAACTAGCAACTGATTAGACCCCAGGAAAACCTTGTGAGAGAATTGTATGAAGATGAGAAAGTGATTTATCTTTAAGACGGAAGTTTAAAGTAAACTCCTAATTTAAATATGGTTGAATATGGATCTCAGGTACTTGAGAATTGTTATGGTTTATTGTAAGGGAAAATTGAAATCACAGAAACTATGGACTGGGGTCAAAATTTGGATGGACAAAATACTGTCTGTAAATGGCTACTTTATAGAACAAAGCTAAATAGTTGTTAGGGATAATTTGAAATACAGTCCAACATCCAATAATCACAGAGTTTATGGTAAGGTTAGGTGTAAGCACTAACCTTAAATGTGATGTTCAGAATCCATATTTTGTTACATATTTTGCTATAGGCACATAAAAGTTACACAAATTACATAAACTACACACTGGATCAAAATTCAGATGATCTAAACTGACAATTCCTGAGGCGATGATTTTAACCAGCAACAGTGTACAGCACTAATCTGACACTTGAGGGACAGCAGATATTGACTAAGATTAAGTTTGACATCTGTAGAAAAATACGTCAAGTTTTTGTGAGTGAGGTATATCATTTAGTTCAAAATCACAAGCAGTAACATTTTCTTGTTGACTGTTGTTTTCATACATGTTGCCTGTGTTTGTGAAGTCAGTGACCTTCAGCAGTCAGTGGTCAAGTTTTTTTTTATTGAACAGTTCAACTACTCTTTTTACCGTTTACTTCTATCTTTCTTCTGCCCAGTGCCCACAAAGGGTCATGGTGACTTGGCACTCACAGCAATGGATAGTTTGTCCTTCAAGTAGACTTCAGCCCTGCTTTGCATTTAGCTGATTTTCTGAACATTGAATTGACAGTGTAGCATGCAGTACTGCGTTTTTTTATTTCATGCTTAATTATTGATAAAATTGTCATATCAACTTCCAGTCATTGTTAAGGTGCCTGCAGTATTGTATTTTTGAGCTACAGTCCTGGACAGCAGCCAGCCTAAGTGTGGGTCAGTGTGGTTCAGTGCATAAGACGTACTGTAAGTCTGGGTTTGTCATGAGACACAAAACCTGTGCCAGACTCTAGCTGCTCTGTTCCTGTGTGTTCTCTGATCTGACAGTGTCTGAGAACAGATTATTTCTGGTTGATAAAAAGTGCAGAATAAAAACAGTTGATCAAAGTCTATCAGTTTTATTCTGACTTGTCTGATGTAATTGCAAAATATGTGTCTTAGTGAGTCAGGAAACCGAGAATAGTGTAGTATGTTATTTTGAAACTTTACACAAGTTACAATATTGTTGAAAACCTCAAGTTGGTAAAGTGCCAAGTCATGCACAGATGACTAGGATTTGGGCCCCAAATGTTAAAACACTAGTCATGAGGTTGGGTAGATAGAAAAACTTTAATAGATTTGCTGCTCTCTTTATCTTAAAAAATATAAAAACAACATGGTAAGTTTGACATCAACTGTCATTTCTAAGTAACATTTATCCAAACAAAATGACTTATTATTTAAGCTAATAAAACAAGGTCATTGAGCATTCATTGAGTTGTTAGATGTTAAGAGTATATTAAATAACACATAATAATTAAACATTAGATTCTAATAAGATCACAATAAAAATGTGTTATATGGTATTAAAAAAGTAGTATTCAAATCCATATGTAAGTGCATTGACAAAAACAGCTTTTGAACATATGCTGTGCACTTTGAGTGTTGGCTTTAATTAAGTCTTTGGACACATCTGCATGTCTTGGCACAGGCTTGGGTTTAAAGCCTAAATACAGCTGTACATATAGAAGAACAAGTTAAATCTGTCTGAGAGAGGATAAACACTTAAGTATCAGGAAGACTCAAATCTTCTGCAGTCTGTCTTCCCTTTCACTACATTTCCGTTGGCTCAACTTTTACACTTTATCTAAAACTACCATATTACCCACCATATTTTATTTACACAACAGAGGATTTTGCGGCATATGTGGAGTTGGGCAGCAAGAATATACTGTATGACTTTGAAAACAGTGTTAGGCCAGTTTCCTTAATAGTCTAGCTAAACACAGAACTAAAACCACTTGGAGAGCCCTGACCATTTCCAAGGCCGTGGTCCATTTTACAATGTTGGGCTTTTATGCCTGAACCTGGACTTTAGAACTGAGGCTCTCCTGGTTCAAATAAGCTCTGTCTTGAGTATATTTTGCTCTATCTTGCAATGGCACAGAACCCCTTAAGGGTTAAGCAGGTTGAATTATTATCTTTATTTTTTCACTTTAGGTTGTCTTTTATTAAATCATTCTCTTGCCTAAAACAATAACTCCAGACACTAACTCAAAGCTACTGAGCCGCACTGACATTTTCTGATCCGGCAGGCCTAAAAACTAAATGCCACACGGACACCACAGGGCACAATTAGGCCGCTTTACACTGGATAGTGCACCAAAGGCATACAGCTACTATAAGAAACTCACACACACATCAGATTCTCTCCTTCCCACCACTCATTTATTTTACCTTACTAATTGCCCTAATGGTCTTTTCACTGGACAGAATGTTTCTTGCAAGCTGGTGGTTGCTACAATTCCTCTCCATCTTTCTTCCACCTAGTGTCTGCAGTAATAGGCTGAGATTAGCAGTGGATCTTTGGTAATGCAATCAGTCGACAATGATTGTCAGACCTGCTCATTAAGACATAGTTAATTGTTGTCCTTGCACTTAGGGCCTGATCAAGCTATGATTAAGTGCATACGGCACCGTGATGGCTCCAGAAGGTATTGCTGTTACGAGACAATAGAGAGATAGAGAGGTTTAAATCATAACTTAAAATGTGAAGTGCTTTGGCTTTTCAGAATTTATGTGACCGATATCAAATGGCAAAAACACAATAATAGATCCCCTTGTTGCTAGTCTGTATTTGAAATGTTCTCTAACCCGATGTGACCACTCTAGATTTCAATTAAGTTGAGAAATCCAGTGTGTACAGCCGGTCATAAACTCAGAGAATAGGAAAATTAGCGTATTTATATTATATAATATATTTATAACCACTTTCAAATTGAAAAAAATCTGAACATTATTATAAGGCAGTAATTGTATATTTAATATGACCCATGACAATAATAATTTCTTTTGACTTGCTCCTCTTCCTGACAATTTATCGATTATTGGAACCAGCACAAAGGAGATCTTAAGCATGACTTGAGATTTGTGTTGTCGTGATCCAAAGACTATCATATTACTTACCCTAACTTGAGTATTGCAAGTTATATTATAATAAAAATATACCATTCATTCAGTAATGTTTGTTTGCTGACCTAATTTGCTATAGCCAACTAATAGCTAAGTTAAAATAGATATAGCAAATATAAGTCTGTATATATGGCCATGCAAAACATGACTAACTAATTTGCACAAACATATGTTTAAAGACGTTTTAGCCTCTCTTCGTCTTTACTCTAATCTGTTTTTAGTTTTATACTGGATTATGTTCCACTTATGTCTGTGATTTAACATGTGGTCACTGACTGAGGCTGAGTAAACTGCGCCAGTCCAAATTTGAATAAAGAAATTTGCAAGCTGCTGGAGTTTGCATGCACCCATTCACTGATTTGGTAGTCTCTGCTGGCTGGGAAGGAAAGGTGGACCAACAAGATAAAGCAAAACAAAAAGAAAAACAGTGGGACCCTAAATGGTATTTTTTCAAAAAGGATTGTTTTTGGTGTTGTGAGAAGCAGCGTTTTGGGGAGCCATGAGTATGAATCTTCAATTAGACTGCATCTGGGTAAGAAATAAAGATTTAGTATGCTGTGTGGACGCTTGTTTTATTTATTTATTTTTACTACAGGAGCTTGATTTGAAAAACGTTCTCCTCCATGCTGTGCAGAAGCCAGCGGTCCAAACTGCTAGTTAGATGGTAGTGCGTGTGTCTGCCGCATTCATTCTGACTAATGTGCTTTATTCTTTTCAAATCAGCCCCAGACAACAACTATAGAAGATCCCTAAAGGCTTATCTGCTGCTGCTGCATTGTGTGTGTGTTCTAGTGAAGGCTCGAACTATGACTGTGCATAGTAATGATGTGTTTAAGGTCTCTGAGGATAAAAAGTGTCAGCCACCTTCTCTACCACATAAAACCAAGCTTTATTTTTCACTAGATGTAGTTAATCAGGATAGTTTTTAGTATTTGACGGAATAAGATTTGGATTTAGAATGTGTGATAAATTGCATGTTAGTATGCTCCCTGACTCCCCATGGGACACACATATTTTAATCTAAAAAGCATTATGTGTAACAAGGCTACAGTATGTTTGGCCATGAAATACTAATTGCCATTCAAAGATCTTATTTAAATGCACACAGGCGCAGAAATTGACTATGTACAAGTGCTGTGGATGCACTTTCCATTAAATTTATGGTGACAATACCTTTAAGTAGTTATAAAACCTAGATTAATACTGATAACAATTACATGATTAACTTGCTAACTAAAAACAAAAACATTTTGATTGGAATTCACATTATAACTAACTTCCAGCATCTAACATTGGCTTTGGGCTCATTTATTTTTGATAGGGATGTATAGGAATGTTTGTAAGTGCTGTTGCAGAGAGCATCTTTTCTTCGCTCCGACTTGTCCCTGTGTCTTATATTGGTGCAGCGGCGGGGCAGACGGGGGAGGGGTGCAGATGGTCGGGACACACAGAAAGAGGAGCGGAGCCAGAGAGTGAGCAAGTGAGCCAGTGAGTGGTGAGCGAGCGGCGGGCTTTTTTGGCAGGGTCGGGCCGGTGGGAGGGCCCATTGTGATGCAACGTTGCATAAATAATGCCACGGGCTCTAAATGCTGCGTTGCCATGGGGACCTTTGTGCCTCAGTGAACATGGTGTGTGTGTGTTTCAAGGCCCCAGAGGAGGGAGAGAGAGACATAGTAACTTGCAGCCAGCTCAATTGACACTTGTAGTCTTTCTTTCTGCGGTCCCAAACCCAGGACAGATGAGTTTTCTACAGAGGACCCACCAGTGTTGTTTTGACCAGAGGGGAGCACAGAAAGAGCAGGATATTCAGCCGTTTGTGTCTCTCGATGAAGTATGGTCCATGTGATGGTATGTCTCATCTCTTTGTGTCTGCTCCCCTCTCAGGCGACACATTCCTTCACTATGTTTTCTTTCTTTTTGTGCCACTTTTCTTCAATTTCTCACTATCATGGTCTTCTGAGACTGCAGTAACAGGTGTCTGTCTGTCAGCCTGAATTGGAGGGAGCGAGAGGGGCACAAGGGAAAAGGAGGGAGCTATTGTTTGGATGTTTTTCAAGAAAAGTCTAACAATCTGAGCTCACACTGCTTTGCGCCAACCAGCCATAGTTAGTCAGCTTGCTTGTTGCTTGTGTGCTGTTCAGCTAGAACAACAAAACTGCTTCACATCTTATACTACATCCACTGAAGAGTTGGGGCTTCAAAGTAGGCTGTTTTCTCTGTTTCTCTGTTTCTCTATACAAGCAGATGAGGATATTGTGATACACTTGACTGCAAAAAGTCAGATTTATTTATTTATTTAAAAAAATCACATTTATGCTGCTTAAGATTTAATTTCAACAGTTTGATGAATTCTACAGTGGTGCTTTTGTAGACAATTATTGACTTAAACTTGCGTAAATTTTATGTGATCTGAAGTTAAATGTTGTGATTTGGTCCAAATTAGGATAACTTAGGATAACTTAAATCTATGTGCTCTAGTTGCATGTGCAAAAAATACAAGCACTGCCACTAATTGCCCCCACTTGAGTGTTGCATTTATGTGAATATACAACATGAATGTTTAACATGTTTACTTTGAAAGACTCTTCTACATTTAGTGCATTTTCCACTCCGCTGCACACACATGGGCATTATCTGTGAGGCTTTATGTGGATACAGAGGCACTTTGAGGTCAGCTGCTTTTAGAAAAGTGTCACAGTGTTGTTGGCTCTATATGTTCACTGACCTGCACAGCTCTTTCACTCCATATTGTCCTCCTCTGAATATAGAAACAGTGCGGTCAGGCTCAGAATCAATGCGAATTCATTTGTACATGCCACCAGTGATGCATATGTATGTGCACATGTTCAAGAGTACAGTATGTCACTGTCCACTCTCTACTGACAAAGATGGGGCATAATAGCTGTAAGATTTGCACTTGGTTTTATCATTTCTGTTCAGTTTGAATAATAGTAGAAAGAGCTTGAAGCCTTATAGCTGGTGATAAATGGTAGGTATAGTATAAAGTTAATTAAGGCACTCCCAAGATTCTGGAGAAAAATTGAGTCGTCAGTTCCCAATAACATTTATGCAAATGTCCTGCTTGCATTATTCACAGTATGGAAGATTTATTCAATATCTTATTTGCTTATTTGTTTGTTTTATGAAAGTCATCAACTAATAATAACATCTTATATAAAAGCATCTTATAATACCGTATTGCTCAACTGCTACTGTTAGTTCTTTTTATTTCTCAAAAATCCATGTTGTAAATATGGTTATTTTTCCCAAATTGAGTAAATCATTTAGGTTTGTTCAGCTGTAATTGCATCCTATAATGAGTTGTTGGTTTGTGTGTTCATCAGTTAATTAGGGGTTATTCATCACACAATACGCAGCATGAATTAGGCATGAAGACATTTTAAAAACGATGCAACATGTGTTCAGTCAGATCACATCGCCGTTGTGTTCATGAACTAGAAATGTCGCATCTTTTATAATCTGACACTTTAACAGACAGTCCTTGTACCTAATAAAGTGTCAGTAGCCCACCTCTTTTATTATGTTAAGAGATGGTCTTCATGGAACTATGGTTTGGTATGGTAAAAAATAGTTTTCGGAACTAATGTTGCCTTTCTATTATGGCTAACCCTTTGACTTCTGGAATTATTGGCCACATAACTGCTGCTCTCGGAGTATTGTATTGTTTTCAAACCATCCTTTATAGACATACATGGCACTATGCCATGTTTAAAGGGTTACACATAAATCTCAATTCATCTTTATTCTGATACTTTAGGAGCTTTGTTCTTACTTGACTAAATCCATTATTTGGTGCAGTGTGATAAGAACGTAGACATTAAACAGATACATATTATTGACATTTCCCCTTCATATCTGCAACCACATGCGGCAAATCCATATATTCAAGTTGTTACGTGATTAGTCAGTCACGTCAGGTCGAACACTAATCGTTCTGTATTCAAATTTGACTTTCTCTGTCAAACAGTCTTTGGAAAATTTTCATGGAATAAAGTCGCTGTGACTTTTCAGTGGCACAGAAACAAGTTTGACATTTTGGACAGCTTTAGTCTCATGTCACAGTTTTTTTTTGCGACATATCAAACTCAAACTTCTCCCTGAATGTCTGGCAGTGTGGGAGCAGCAGACACCGCACTATCTGCTCGGTTTTCCCACCACAGCTTGCAGAAAGTCCATTTCTCAACTGTTAAAATGTGTTAGCAACCAGTTAGCCAAAATAATATTCTGAATGGCTGTAAATAAAAGACAGACTTGGGCTGCAGGCTAAAAAACATGCAATAGGCTATATGTTCAATGTGGCAAAACAATATGTATGATAAGCCATATTTGGAAACAAGTTTAAAGGGGGGGTATTATGTAAAATCGACTTTTTTAAGCTTTATATCATGTTAACATGTCATTCCCTCATTAAAAACACCCCTGGAGTGTTGCTCTGAATAATTCACGCATGTTTTA
>JAVQKG010419777.1:0-14620 GCA_036025885.1 Hypseleotris bucephala | reverse complement strand
AAAAAACAAACAAACAAACAAACAAACAAACAAACAAAAAACTGAGACAAATTAGTGTCTCATCAGATATCTTTTGGAACATGGGACAAGGAGCCTGAAACTTGTGAAGATATAGTTCGTGAATTTAGTTTTCGGCAAACAATATCCACCACCACAAAAAAGAAAAAGAAAACGTAAAGAAAAAAAGGTAGTAGAAGTAAAACGCGTATTCACAAGGCACAACTTTAGGTGCATTAAATATATCCTGTCTGTCGGTGGCGCTGTTTATCCAGAGAACCACTTTTTTCAAACCGGAAGCGACTCTCACGGAAGGAACCGCGCCATTGAAGCAAACAACGTGAGAACTTCGTCATAAAGCATCGTGTAAAACGAGCAATTTTTCTTTTAATTTTGTACCTACTGTTGGTATTTACTTTGAGGATGGCGTACAGAGGACAAGGACAGAAGGTGCAGAAGGTTATGGTGCAGCCCATTGTATCCTTTTGGTCAAATGTTCCATGCAAAAAAGCCACTACCTGGATTTAGCATCTAGGCTAACAATAATAACCATTCATTCTTTCTGTAGGATTGATTAACTAGCGTTGTTGTAATTTAGTTATTGGTGTTTCTATTACTTTAACTTATTGTCTTTAACTTGTTTTTTTATTGCTGGTTTCGTTACTTTTAAGTGTATCCAGGGGTGGGTACAGTAGCTATTAATTATACTTCCACATTACTCAAGTAGCCATCAAATGCATTGTTCAAGTAAAGTTGAAGAAGGTTTAAATCAGTCATCTGGACTTGGGTTTTGAGTTGAAGACGTTTCGGCTCTTATCGAAGAGCTCTTATCAATTCTAAAAGTTGAATGGGAAAAGTTCCAATTATATATCCTATTCCTGAGTGGGAGGGTTTATCCACAGCCCCAAGTGGGCATTTACAAAACGCAGAAGAACACCCAAACAGAACAAAGAAGAGCCAGAGCAAAAAGGAAAAAGTATCACCATTCTACTAATACTAATACATACTAATGGCTCCCACCCCCAGCAACTGAGACCACATGACACTAACGACCCGAAACTAACCTAGCCCTTTCAACATCACAGGCCATTAAGAACAGGTTTAGATTAAACCCTCCCACTCAGGACTAGGATATATAATTAAAATTTCCCCAGTCAACTTTTAGAATTGATAAGGGCTCTCGGATAAGAGCCGAAACGTCTTCAACTCAAAACCCAAGTCCAGATGACTGAGTTAAACCTTCTTCAACTTTTTAAAGGTATATGAACTTTTCTTATATGAAGATTATAGACAATGTAATGTTCCTATAAGGGTACTATAGGGGCTTCCAGGGAGTAAAAGAATACAATATGACCAAAAGGAATTTGGCATTTCAAAGATATGCCAAAAAACGATTGCACTGAACCGATAAGAAAATGAAAGGACAAAACAGTACTTTAAGTAGTAGTTATTTATCATGTGACAGTGATGACAAAACAAAGGGAATAAAAAAGATACATATAAACCCGAGTGACTGTAGTACATAAAGACTGTACATAAGACTCGTATCCTGATTCACATAATGTAGAGCTTTGACTGTCGTGGGCTGTTTTCTGCTGTTAAAAATCTACTATTCCCACACTTCACTAAGTATGGTGTAATGTAATCTGAGCTTCTCTTTCTCCACACATACAGTTTGTTGTAATGGTGTAGAACAGTGGTGGCAGTTGTTTAAAAAATGTAACATCAGGTTTACACTACATGGCTGAACACGCAGTCCTACAAAGTGTGAGAAGTGTGATAATGAGGCAACCAAACCTGCAGAAATATCACAAATGAAAACAGAATGCTAAGAGCTGGGTTGGGGTCAGTTCTGGTCAGGCTTATTTGATCCAGAGGTGCCTTCCTCTTCGTCAGGCGGGCAGGCCACAAAGTCTGCCAACATTGAAGCCATGGCGTCATCCTCACACTACGGTACACAGAAGAGACAGAGATGAGCACATTTCCTGTGCAGTTGTTGTACAATATTTGGTTTGTTGATTGCATGATTGCAGTTGATTCTATTTAGACAACCACTATATATGACTATCAGAATCAGAAGCTTTATTTGTTGTCTCCATTGTCTCTATGAATAGCTAAGGCAAAGTTTTGTAAATGTGGTACTGTAATGCAATGTGCTTGTTCGTGAAGCTAATCATGTTAAATGCTTCAGATGACTTTGGGGGCACTGCAGTCTATCAGGTTAGTGCAAAATATCATGCTGTTACCATAATGACATGACGCTTGACGTGATGTTAGTTTATTCCTATACTGGGCTCACTTGGGCTACTGATGACCGGGTAGATGCAAGAAAAAATTAATCCTTTTTTTGTGTCACAGGAGTTACCTTTTTCTTCTCTGTGCTTTGTGAAGAGTCTTCCTCCCTCTTCCTCTTAACTCCTTTCCCCTCCTCCTCGCCACCATCACTGTCTTTTTGTGCTTCTTTTACTATGACCTTCTCAGGTTCAGCCTCCTCTCTCTCATCAGACACTTTTCCCTCTTGCTTCTGCGTTGTACTTTCACCAAGTCCCTCTGAATCTCCAACTTGAGACACTTCAACTTCTTCCACTTGATGAGCGCTAGCAAGGTTTTCTCTCCCTCCAGCCTCCTGTGATGTTTCACACACATGCTCCTCCTGAGGTCAAACAAAACAAGAATAGCTGTCATTTACTTGTATGTTAATATTTATTTTCTAATAATAAAGAACCTTCCTAAATCTTTTAATTGGTAACTAATTGACATAGAAAATAATTTGATGTTAAGATCAGACTGTAGAAAGTAGTTACTTGCTTTTCCAGTATTGGCAAACTTAAACCCACCATCATTGTTATGAGTGGGACACTTAAAGAGTCCATCTTAGGGCCCTTGCCATATGCACTAGCCAATGGTAGGTCCCCTAATTTAGATCTTTTCAATGGTAGGTCCCCTAATTTAGATCTTTTCAATGCAGTCATGGGATTTGGTAATGCTTAGCATGTATTAAACTAGTGATTCTTTAACTTGTTTTAGGTAAGAAACCCTGATTTACCTTTACAACCCCCCCAAATAATTGCTGCTAATATCTTAATATATTTTAGCATCAATGCAAAAGATTGGAGGGGTACCCAATTAAAAGAAGGTATTAATCATCTTCATAACAATACACTCTATACCCAGTCCCTACTTGATTACCTGTTGATTCTGACTGGCCGCCTGCTCGTCCGATGAGTCGTCTAGCTCCACTTTATTCTCCCCCTGCTCCCACCCCACTACAGCCTCCTCCTGGGATGTCTCTCCTCCTTCAGTGGTCTCCTCCTCCTCCAGCGCCCCCCCAGTCACACACAGGATCTGGGGCATGGTGGGGTCTGTTGACTCGCTCTCGCTCTCCCGGGCCTCCTCCAACACCCCGATACTCTCCACCTGCTGCACCTTAAGCTCAGGGTACGCCCGTGTTTGGACTTCCTCTATGCCGCCCTCTGTGTCTGCCTCTACACTGAATGGCTCTTCGATGGGTCCTTCTTCGTCTACTATTGCTTGGACTGCCTTGGCCTCATCTGTGCCACTTTCCTGGGCGTTATCTTCGGACCCCTCGAGCGGTGGGATGTCTCCGTCGTCTTCCTCTTCGTCCTCCTCCTCTTCCTCGAGCTCCTCAGCTTCCTCTCCATCATAGTCATCGTAATCTTCGCCGTCATAAAACTCCTCCGCTGCGTATTCACTTCCTTCTTCATCCTCTTCATCTAGGCCTTCCTCATCCTCTTCCTCCATGTCATCCTCATCCTCCATATCCTCCTCTTCATCCTCTTCATCTGTGCTGTTGATATTAATGACAGCCGAGTCTTCGTTGTTGGCAGCAGGGGGCAGCGGTGGGTGCTGGAGCGACCTGGATGGCTGACTTAGCTGGTTCTGCAGTTGGTGCATTTGTAATGGTAGCCCCATGGGACCTCCTGTATTGGGCTGCATTAGCATTTGCTGAAGCTGGGGTCGCCCTGCAAGCGACTCCCCGAGAGAGCTGGGGTTTGGGAGTGTGTTTGGGGCCATTGGCGGGACTAAGGACACTACAGAGACGTTAGAAGGAGGGAAGGAATTGACTGTTGAGGAGTTGGAAGTGGCAAGGAGAGGAGCAGAAGTGACTAGATCGTTAACAAGGGACATCCCGTCTATTGTAGTAGGGGCTGAGGTGGTGGTTGCCATTGTAACAGCATCTGGACCTGGTAACGAGACAGTGGTGGCGCTCGGTGTGGGTAAACTCTCCTCTTGCTGGTTGTTCATATCCAACATACCCGGTGGAACAATCACCACGCTGTCATCCGAATCGCTACCCAAAGATATTTCAACATCTTCCGCTTCTTCTTTGTCGTAGCGCACAAAAACGGGTCGCTTTCCGTCCGGGGGCCCGACAGCAGATTGGTCGGGTTGAGGAGGGTGTCCGTGCATTAAGTCGCCCGGAGCATGGCTTTGGCCCGGAAGTCCTGGGACCAAGGAGAGGTGGTTCTCCAGGGAGCCCAGCAGAGTGCCATGGCCCAGGCCGAGCGAGTGGCGGGAGGGGAATGTGGGACCAGCATTAGGGCCAACCAGGAGGGTCGGAAGAGTGAGTCCTGGGGTGGCACCCTGGGCAGAAGGGGTGGGTTTGAGGGTGAGAGGGGGTAACGGAAGAGCAATCGAGGGAGTTCGGGGGTGCAGCAGGAGGTTACAGATGGTCAGTGCTTCTGTGCAGAATGAAAATACCTGAAGAGTACAAGAGACTGCCATTAGCACAATAACAAAAAGCTCTTAAACGTAAACTTTTAATAAGCAATTGACACAGGTGAGAAACTAAGATAATCTTATGATAGTTATATTATTACGACTTGTATCACTTATACATGCTTGCACAGAAAATGGCTAAATACATTTCAAATGCAGAAAAACAAATGATCAAATAATATATGTGTGGCCTACAGAAGCCATTAGTGGTTTTTGACCATATTTATATCCTGGTGAATAAAATGCAAATGTTGTGGTTATTACACAATTTGAAGAGAAATCTAAAAAATAAATAACAGTAGTGTAGTCTTAAGACAGACAATAATGCTAACATTTCTATTAGTCCTGCAAATAGTGTTTGGACATAGTAATCACACTTATAGCAAAAAAAAGGCTCTTTACAGTGAAGCTGTCGGTCTGATTTTTATGCTACTTTGGTATAAAGTTTGCATACTAAACAAACAATGGTTTGACTCAGCTACAGTCTAATAGAGAATATTATTTCCTCCAAGGCAAATGAGCTGTGCCAGTTATGTAAACAGCACATTAATGGTTAACATTAAAAGTTATGAATGGAATCAGGATAAGGTTTTGAATTCTGTAATGGTACATTTTTTAATCTTAACCTTAGTATTGCGATCTGTGCGTCCTCTGCTCAGGATGGACACAGCACAGGTCAAAGGTGGAGGCCAACACGGTGATGGGACCAAGACTAAGGCCAACAGTAACCTGCGAACCAACAGCAACTTCATTCAGTATCCAAAACACAGAATAACACATGTTTTATCACCTCTATGTTCTCAAAATGTAATAGAAACCTTTTTACAAATAAGTTAAAAGATCAACAAAACCATGCCTAATAGTACATAAAATAGAAAATAGAAAAAGTACCTATAAAGTTCTCGTCTACTGAGTGCACTGCTGTATTGGCCACTGACGCCCCCTACTGATTCACATGTGCCACTGCTGCTGGTCTGCTGCTGTTGGAGGCGCACACACAATGGCAGCACCACATCGTGTAGGCGCTACAAAAAAATAAAAAGTAAAAAAAGTAGTCAGTGATTTCTTTTGTTAGAAAGGAATGATAAAAACAATATATTTAAAACTTAGTACCTTATGAATGTCATCTTTTAGTAGTGTACCACTGGTCTGTATAATTTGCCTAAGTACTGTACAAAATAATTGGTGAGATTCTAAAGAATGCATTTAGGAATAATGTACATTATTTGTAAGTCTGTAATCTCACCTTTTAGTGCTGAAATACATGTATCCATATTTGCCACAACATCTCCTTTCCTCTGTAGCATTGGTGTAACTGAGTCTGACATGACCAAAGTCTTGGTTCTCCGAGGTCCAGGTTTCCCTCCAGGGACCACATCAGCAGATAGGCCTGCCCGAAGCTGCACCACAAAAACAAAAAACATGCCATGTTGTATTGCTATATTCAGTCCTGATTGTCGAATGAAATATTGTGAAACTGACCTTTATGGCCTCAGCTCCTGGTGTGATGTCTCCCAGTAGATGGTTGAACAGAAGTTCAGAGTGAGCAGAGCTGCCCTGAAGGATGTTCGCTGAGGCCCCAGCCACCTGCACCCACAACTCTAAAGCTCTGTACACCGCAACACGCACTGAGCTGAACCACAAAGAAGAGTTTTTAAATGACTGGTAGTATGATTAATGTTTCTGGTATACACATTTTCTTCACCAACTTAGTGAAGAAAATACAATGTTGAAATAATTCTATAATTTGTAGTTAGGTATAGGATTATGTAGTTACCTGTAGGCTCTCTGCTGCCCCAGACTGGCCTCAGATAGAGGTGTCCAGGCAGAAAGAGTCTGTGAAAATAGCCTCTGTAGAACAGCTGCAAACTGGACCATTCCAACACGTGTCCTAAAGAAGTATCATCCGTTAGCCATATATGCTGTGAACAGAAAATAAATAAAGTGCAGCAGTACTTACGCAGTAATAAGTGCTGAAAGAACCTCCAGTGTGTTGGTGTGTATGACAGGCAGGACCAGCAACCTCACACTCCCATCACCTGTTAAATTCTAACATTTACGTACACAAAGTTGAACTATTTGTAAAGTGGTGGCCCTTATAATCCTTGAGCTTTGATTTATTCCATTAATATAAGATAATATGTAACCCTTTATACTTACTATGCTCTTTGAGCTGACAGCAAGGGCCCGACACACAAGGTTTAGGATTGGTCTAACAGGCAGCCTGACCGCTGATGCTGGATCTACCCTGATGGACCAAAGTTTAATTGTTAATTAACAACAGCAAAACACAGACTTTCGATACAAGATTAGTCTACCAGTATTATTTTATGGTATAACTGTCAGTTGAGTGTTGTGCATTTACCTGAGAGTGTGTTTCAGTGCCAGACAAACTGAAGTGTATCTGTGCTGTAGCTGCAGCACCAGGAGAGGGTCTGATTGGTCGAGATGTGAAAATGCTAGTTCCACTCCTGGGCCTTCATATTGTACTGATGATTCTACCAAAGATAGTATGAACAAAAAATTTATTATTTTAACAGAAAACAAAAGAAAAGAAAGTCTATAGTCAGCTGTGTGCATTTGCTGTCATGTACCCGTCTCTGATCCGTGGTAGAGCTGATCCAGTAGGCCATTGGCTGACGCGAGCAGGCAGTGAATCTGAGTGGTCCAGCCCTCGGCTCTGCCCGCCCCCACCCCTCGATCCAACAGGCCCCCCAGACATGGCAGGCGACCATAACACTGACAGGCCATCTGAGGCAAAGACACAGCAACACAATGTCAGTCCAATACAGTGAACGAGCAAAAAGCCATAAACACTTGTTCTACATGCATATTGAATGATTGAATGAATGAATTATGACAAACCTCTTGAGTTTTCTTGTTAGTGCTATCCATTTTGGAAAGAAAATAGGCTCCAAGCTTATCCTAAAAACAATAAACAAAAGTTTAACCTAAATTAAACAATAAATGATTGTTCTATTTATAATGATAATCTTACCCTCAGTGAACCACAGGCTCGTGGGTAATAGTTCATACAAGCGGTCATCCCCTCCATAGCTGCCAACTCACACTGGCACCACAATGAAAAGAAAAGCATTATACACTAAACATAGTTAGATACACAGATAACTCAATCGTTTATATACTCACCTCTGTCTTAAGCCCCATTAGGGATGTGAGGATACCCAGAATAGAGTTGAGACCCACTTCTCTCGACAGCTCTGCAATTTGTGATGAATACTGCAACACATCCTTCAAAATGTTCACTGCTAGCTGAATGGTCTGGACTGGAGCTTGAGACTGAAGAAGAGACGGTGAGATGTACAACTTTACTGAACCTATGTAGATTTAGCAAATTATTGGATTTTTTTGTTTGATATATTTTACCTGGATAACTTGTTGAAGGGAGCGGAGCCAGGAGAGACAGTGCAGCTGGAACACTTCACTGGAGCTGTCTTTAACCAGCATCGAGAGCAGGCATAGCCCCTCGAACCTGCAACACACAAGACAATACCATTCTCTTTAGGGCCACACAGTTATACCAGATCAAATTGATATAGCAGTTAGCTAATCGCAAAGGCTGCAATTCTTTAATCCATGTCAAGTCCTCTGAACAAGACAAAATATGTGGTAATACCTGCTTATGTTGTAGTTGTATACTAGAGTACTAGAGGTTACTCTAGTATACAAATGGCCATGCATTTACACCAGGTGGATTTACCGTATATCCAGTTATTGTATAAAGACAATTGTGAATTAATATAGTGTCCACATAAAATCACTGGTCTGTTTGTTGTACTTACTATAGATTTGTATTACCCCACACATATAGTATGACTGATAATTCCCATCTTTTCAGCACAGATGTGTCTTTGTAGGGGAAACGAATCAAACATAAATGTACAGCCATAACCACCTGAAGCATATTTGACAATGACATTCACTTAAGTTTCAGTTAGTTTCAGCACTCTTACCTGGTTTTGCTGGAGCCCAGTTTGACATTGCTGAAACCCACGATGCCCCCAACAGCACTCGCGGCCTGTGGAGAGAAAGCACCAGTTTCAACCTTAGAAATATTCACAATCTCCATAGCATATATGTATTCATCCCTCAGACCCCACTACTCTCTCCCCCTCGCTGTCTCCAGATGTGGAGAATAACAAAGCGGTCTATCCCGGTGCAACATAGCCGCGGCTGGCTACCATTGGAGCTCCGAGCTACCACCGCTGTTTAGGAGGTCCCTCACCTGAGTCGGGAACACGCCATGCTCTCTGTAGCTGGCCAACAGAGCGGGTAAGTACTCCGGACGCTGCTCCTTCAGAACCGACACCAAACCCTCTGTGAGCCGCATAGCAGAAGGGCCATGCAACCAAGACGACGCAGCCATCTTTCCCTCTTCGCTGCGTCTACGTCACCACTGTGCGACGAGCGACGCTGTTTTCAGGAGCTCTGTTGTCTGTCTACAGAGTTGTTTGATGAGAAACTCTTGCCTTTACTTAAACCATACGAACAAAAAGAAGACAGATTATTTATTATTTACCGTATTCTTCAAAAGTAGTAGTTGTAGGTAATGGCTAACGAGCGGCTGAGGGCGCTGGAGGAGGTGGAGAAGGAGATAGCCATGATCCTACAGTGCGCAGGTGAGAGGCAAATACAAATGCATTTTATGAAGTTAAGATATTTACTGTGTCTGCTGTCTTTTTGTGTGGTTTTATGTCTTAACCATTTAATTAATTATACAAATTTATTGACCAAGAACCTACATTACTATCCTGAACAAATGAATCATTCATCTTTGAGTAGTAGAAGTAAGTAAGGCAATGAGTACATGTCTATTATTCTACCATGGTCCACAAATATTTTACCAGATACACTTGATGTATTCTGTTTTTGCCATGTAACGCTTAAATCTATTGTAATGTCCCACCGTAATATTGTGGTTGTTTGTGTTCTAGGTAATATTGTTCTGGAGCTCTCCAAAGACAAACACAATGCCAGTTTCTTGGACAGACAGCTGGTCCAGTTCCAGAGCTCTGTCAACAGAGTGGAGAATGAGCTGAGTGGACAGATCCGATACCTCACGCAGGTCAAATACAACCCTTCACCATTATTTATATAACCATAGATTTAGAAAGTTCCCTTGTTAGTACTTTCCACAGTGGAAAGAATTTGAATATGCTCCAAGTTTATCCTAGAAAAAAAGCCCAAATTAGTTATAACAATGTTATTTCCTTTCTACAGGTGGCTACTGGTCAGCCTCACGAGGGCTCCATATATTCAGCCAGGAAAGACTGTCAGATGGCCATGAACAGAGCGGAGTATGCAAGGGTCAAACTTGGTGAACTGTCACGGAGCTGTGAAGTCATGCTCGAGCAGCAGCAGCAGCAGCAGCAGCAAACATGAAAAAATTGACTTTGGATTAATTTTTGGATTATTTTTTGGCTGTTCTAAATGACACAACTTTCACAACACAATTTATACACATTGCAGATTCTGATGACTTTTCAAATGATGATGTATGTTTTCTAACAATGTATTTTTTCTACAGTACTTTTTTTTTACATGCATAGATAATGTTTTCTGAATCTATTAGTTACCAGTTTGTTTATTATAGACAGTTTTGTTTAGATAACTTAAGGCAACAAAATAAACTTTTTTTTGTCATTTTCGTTCATGTACATAAAATGGCACTTTCTGTAATTGTACACTGTCAACACTTATATGCTATATTTAGTTTAATAATAATAATATCAGATCACATTTTACTCTGAGTACAAGCATTGCATGATATACATTCATGAATACAAAAAAGATTACACTATTTTAACACATAAGTAGCTGTATATGATAGCTTTAAGATCATAATTTGTGCTATAGGTAGATTTAGTTAATTATACATATATAAAGCTCACCATTATTTATAACACATAGATCTAGGTTTCCACGATACTGCTCCAAATGTATTCTTGCTGCACACATTCAAACACCACGTCCTTGTGATAGAGTGATCAAGTCAAGTATAGGGTAAATAATAGATTTGTGGTAGTGCTACAAAACTGAAAGCTACAAAAACAGATTTTATGCTTAAAATATATCTTACATTGGCAGTGATCTGGTCAATTTTGCAAGTAGACATATACACTAATTGCTGGCAAATACTATCCAGCTTTCACCTGAGCACAATTTTATTTATATCCCAAATTCTGCTATGCTTTTTATACCCTTCAGGTTTTCTTAAAGGCCACAAAAATGATTAAATAATACAGGCATGATATCACCGGCCTCCTTTTCATACTATAATAGTAATAATACATAGGAGTATGCTACATATTTATGTCTTTTTGTAGACATTACAGGCATCTTTTTAACACAGTGCACAGTGATAAGGAATGTAAAATCAGGGTTTTTAGTTGTGTCTGTTACTGTAGAAGAGCTAACAGAAGGGGTCCTCTTCTTTGTGGTTCATGTCTGTGAGCTGCAGACGAGCAAAGTCTTCAAACACCAAGTCATCGGCCTGAGAGGAAGGACTGCAAAGAGCACAGAAGACGCAATGCATCACAGAGAATGGATGAGCTTAGAATGCAGCATATTCTATTCTCAAAAGTAGGAGCAACCTGATTATTTATTAAATAATGTAATGCAGCCAGAATACTGATTATTATTCATACCCCAATCATTCAGATCAACATTGTAATGAGAGGCACAAAGAGGGAGTTTATTCATGCATTAGTTTTTGGAGTTGCCCATTAGAATTGTAAAATACCAACTAGGCAAGCCTCAGCTGTGGTCTTCTGTAAGTTTCTAGATGAAAAACACACCCTTTTATCTTAAACTAGTGTCCTTTTTCCATTTTATTTCTTAAATTATTTGTTTACAGTATTGTTTTAATTATAGTCAATTGACCATTTTACCCTAGCTGTTAGCATCAGCTTAGCCTCACCATTTACAGATTTTGGGAGCTTTCCGTGTTGATTTGGTGCTTTAATCATAATAAGTGATTTCTCTAAAGCCCCTCTAAATCCCGTGTTGTGGCCATAGATTAAAGACTTCATATTGATCACATACAAAGTAGATAGAATTACAGCGGACCCACACTTACTTTGTTTCCAGCTCTATGAGGTTTGTGTCCACAAGAACATTGGCCTCTGGAGCAAAGAAAAAGAAGAACACATTGATTAAATGGCTCAGTGATAATCTCAGCTCTTCATAGCTTATTATTATGAGAGTTATGTGTGAGAGAGAGACCTGGTTGTGGAGGAGGCTCGTCAGGCTCCTCTTTAGGTTTGGGATGCATTAAAACAAATGGAAGCTCAACTGCTACATCCCTGAGGACACATAACCACAGCAACACAATAAGGATTTTGTCATAAAATCAACAGGAAAAATGAGTGTCATCACTGTCATTACATTCTAATGTATTTTGCTCAGCGGGGACAAAGTGAGAACTGCTTTGTTGAATATATGTTTGCTATTATATTATAAAGATAAAGATGCTTTTATTGTCATTGCACAAGGGTAACAAAATGAGTGTTAGTCAGTCAGTTAGTTCTGCTTGTTTGGATAAAAGCTGTTTTTCAGGTTGGCTTTTCAGGCTCCTGTATCTTTTTCCTGAGTATGATATGATTATTCTTTATATTTGTTTTATGCATAAAACAAAACATGGTGGGTGGCCGGGAGTTCTGTTTTTCTACATCTATTATAGTATTCATGCTAGTTGCTACCAAAGGTTTTCTATGTTCTGTAGTTACAACTTATATTTATGTAGAAGTTGTACAAATACATTAGATACAAAGCAACATAACTGTGAATGTTTGTGTTAGGCAACAAAAAAGCATTATATGCCTAACATGGTGGGTAATCTGTAGTTAGTGCTTCGCAAACACTTTCCTCACAAGCCCACCCAAATTTATCTGTGAAGTACTCAAAAACACATTGAGTACTACTGTGTGTGTTGACCTACCCTCCAAGGGACACCACAGCCTTGATCCTGACTTTGTAGGAGACCAGGATGCCCATAGTCTCTTTGTCAGTCGCTTCCTTCATTCTGTGACAGAGGATCATTAGAAAACATATATGCATTTTTACACTGTGCAAATACTGTGGGTACATGTATGTAAGACTGAATGTATGTGTACATAGTGCTGGAGGCCAGGTTGGTGTCTTCATGTTTGAGTTTCCCATCCAAAGCCAGGCCTCTCTTCTCTCGGTTGGGGCCTAACACTGGAGTCAGAGTGTAGATCTTACACAGGGTAGAGCTGGGACTGACCTGGTCTCTGAAAAGTGGTTTTACAATATACACAGGTCCAATAAGAGCATCCGTTAGTATAGTGTATAAATACAATTTTACCTAAGACTAAAAAAAACATTAATAATCTAGGCAACGTACATTCAAAAAACACTAATAATATCCCACAGTGGCCCTGGGGCAGACTCACAAATAACACTAAGATCAAATTAACACATTTACACAACACCTGCGTCCCTACCTCATGAGTCAATGTCACAATTCTACATAAATTTTTTTTGCCACATGTGGACATTTTCATCTTTCAAACAATAGGGGTTTATAGAATGTTGTTACAGACTAGATAAACACCACTTAAAGCACTACAAAATACTAGTATTTTAATATGTAGCATTTATACTCACTCTGCTTCAATCAATGCCACTGGACACATGTACTGAGCCGTGGAGAAGAGACAGATGTCTGCAAACTGACGAACTATAGACAATACAATATGAACGAAGTTAGAACAATTTACTTCATATCTAACAGTGTTTCCAAGAGTGCATTACCAGATACTTTGATCTTCTTGACTGTTTTGGTGGAATTGTTGGTGACGTGGACATTAATGTTAATTGGCTCGCCATGGTAATACAACTGGAGATAAGAAAGTAACAATGAAAGATAATGTTTTTAAAATACCCCCCCAAAAAAGAATATCTAGATTAATGAAAATTACTTCTTGTTTACTTAGTAGGCCTTGATTATTTGACTTATTTCATAATATTTCTGACTGATATCAAAATATTTGTTCTTATTTTATCAAGCAGAATATCTATCAGTGTACTTGAAATAGAAAAAATATCTTCTCTCACTGGCAGATGCTTCAGTTTGAAAAAAAAACACAAAAAACAAAACAAAATGTAATAAAGATATCTAAATTAATCCAAACTACTTCTGAATTAATTTATAGCAAATTCAATATTGTTAATTAAAAAGTAATTTCAACTAATCTTTTCCCCACTGTAGTAGTTTTACCTGTTTATCCAGTGAGGCCTCTAAATGCAGAGACCTATCAGACATGAGGAAGTTGCGGCTTGTCTCCACCATGGGTTGAGGCCCTGGTTTCTCCGGCGCATACTGGACTTTTCGGATGATGAGATGCACTGAGTTCCTTTGGTGGATCTTCTCCTCTGTGGTCTTGGCACAAAAGGCTTGAAGCTCGTAGTCCACTCCACAGGCCTTCCCCGTGTCTTCTGGGCCAGGCTGGAGGGTCACTGAGCAAGGCAGGTGATGGGGGATCTATAGCAAAATAGAAAGAAATAGCATTCAATCGCTTAAGTCCACATTTTGCCCCATGTATTTACTTGGACAGAAAGTTGTATACCATATTATAGGCCATTACGTTTCTTCCCTACAGACATATTTACAACTTTGTAAAACATACCTGACTATTTCCAGGATTGAAATAAAATTCACAAGTTATATTAAATCTGCAATGAGAACATTGCACACTAGATATTTCCTCATGACATTTTGTTTTGGATGAAAGTACGGTGATTCAAACGGATTAGTTCATAAACCCATTGCTCCTAAAGGGACATCTCAGAGGCAATGATGATGGATTGGTTTAATAAAGAGTATGTTTTTTCTACATAC
>JAVQKG010419658.1:0-10827 GCA_036025885.1 Hypseleotris bucephala | reverse complement strand
ATGTTTTTGTTGTGCAACATGTAGGACTTGTTTGTGTCCTAGTTGGCTGACAGAGACAAATGGTTAATGTATGAGCAATTGATTTTTTCCAGTTTCAGACAAATTAAGGCCCTTTTTTTAATCAATACATTGTGGGGATTGCTGTATCAGTTTATTTCGCATTATATGTTACTTTTAGTCCTTTCTAGTCCCTTGGAACTGTAAGTGGTGTAGAATGAGTTTTTAAATTATTATATATTATGATTCATCTATAATGGTTTACTATTGACTTAATTTGAGATTGGAAGGTAAAGTATGTTTGTTTGGCAGCTGTTTAAAGAATGACTGAACTGAATAAGTTATAGCTAAATGTGAATTGCTGAGCTTGTGGTTGTCACTAGGTAATGCCATCACTCCTCCACTAAGCCCTGAGAATTGACATTTCTCTAATCACTAAGTCTTCAGGATGGCTGGACATGGCAGCTGTACAAAATCCTCATGTACGTTATTCTGAAAGGCCTTACATTCAGTCACTTGTTCTTTATCCCCTTCATTTTCTTCTTCTTCTTCTTCGTCAGAGGCTCATCTTTTGAGACATGTCCAATCACTGAAGGTGTGATCTTTCTGGGATTGGGTTAATCTCTGTTATAGGCATAATTTAAGCTGGACATGACAGGGCTAAATCCAGGCGAAGACAATTCTATTCAAAGTCCAACTCAATGCATTTGTCACTTTACTGATGATTATATAGTGATGAGCTTCCAATGTAACATTGAGTGCTGCAGTAATGGAGATCTGAGATCCATATTCTGTGTTGCGTAGCCTCCATATAGACAAAGATTAAAGTCGGATTTGTCTTATTTGTAGCATTTGGACAAAATGAATGTCACGATCCTGGCGTTCCTGTCAATGGACAACGATATGGAGACCAGTTTCTGCTCGGCAGCTCAGTGGCTTTTCGCTGTGATCAAGGATTCATTAGGACGCAGGTAAATGTATTATTGAAATACATACGTAGACTATAGGCGTGCGACATGGCTGCTAATCTTCGAAGATTGTTGTGCTTTCTTTCATTGTCATTTTCATTGTAACAATACAAGTGTTAAATTGTACATACTACATATATATGTTTCAAAAATATTTCAGGGCTCGGATCAGGTGACATGCATTATCCAGGATGGAAATGTTGTTTGGTCTGCTGCTGTACCTCGCTGTGAAGGTAACACACACACACACACACACATAATGCAATATCACTGGCTAAACACAAATGAACACTTACACTTAACACTTATACAAAGTATCAAAAGTTACATAATAAAGTTTCCATATATCTTATTTTTGCTGTGACTTGCTGTTTATGTAAATATGCAAACTGCAAAACATACTCAGGTTGTCACTCTTCAAAAATGTTAATGTAGTTTAACTTTTCTGCTGGAGTTATTGCAAACTCCTCAACAGTTTACACACACACTTTTGGCTCTACATAATCCCAAAACTGATTAACACAAGTTTTTCTGAAATCATTCCATGAGGCATACTGTTTACATGCAAGCCCCAACACATGCAAATATTTCTATAGCATACAAATAAAGAACAGGGAAGCAATGTGACATAAGTTCATTTCTGCTTCTCTTCAGATACATATCCTCAGCCATCTTAAATTCAATTGGATCATCAAAAGCTTCCTGTTGCTACCCGGGTGGTGCAAACAATCACAATCAATACTGTTTTCTCCTTCATATTAATATTTGTTAGGACACAGAGAGATAATTATGTTTTATTTCTTTAATGATTCTCTAAAATTGATCCCATGCATCCACATGCTACTCCCCAAATATGTACAAAACAACTGCTTTTTATGTAAAATATTATGAGAGCACTCTACAACACAAAAGTATGATATATTTTTAAAGCCAGCACAATAAAGCCTGGGGGATATTGAAAAATGCCTTCAGTGCCATATATATTTAGTACAATGCTCATTACAACTACAGATCTGTCTGGCTGCTTACTATCTAGACGGACAGACAGACATGCTATATCCATTTATGAGTGTTAATTAAGATATAGTGGTTTGCAATCTTACAACTATAACTAAGTTTTACAGTTTAGGCAGATTATAGAGACAGATTTTTTTGGCATCTTTCCTCCGTAAATATACCTGATTTCCCACTTGAATTATATTGCTATAATTGTTTTGTCCCTTTCTAAACAGAGCTCAAAATTGTTTACCCTAGCATAAAATTGGCACAGGCAAATTTCTGGAGTTAAATGTTTATGCACAAAAACTAAAATTATGGGGAAGATAACAGAGCTCAAATAAATTATAAACTGGCCTAACTTTATGATGTAATTCAAACTTTTTGTTCAGCTCCTTGCGGGGGACACCTCACTGCTGCCACTGGGGTGTTGCTGTCTCCTGGATGGCCTTCCTTCTACAAAGACTCTCTCAACTGTCAGTGGGTGATTGAAGCTCAGTCAGACCACGCTGTGAAGATCCATTTTGACAGGTGAGATGCTTAGTTAGGGAAAGATCAGAGAATAGTGCTGTGTAAATGTTTAGGCAGGTTTCAAGACATGCTGTTAGGTAAATAGCTGTCAAAAATATGCAGTTCAATATTGTTTATTTTTTTGCCAGTTTAAAAAATGCAAAGTGAGTGTAAAAAAGGAAAACACACACTACAGGATGTCTGAAGGCTGGTTTGTTTCTCCCCACAATTTTGTCCATAGTTGTAGGCTGCTCACATCTTTCTGTGTCTTCCTTCTATTCCAAGGCAGATACTGTTAAAATCCTGGATTCTGATCTACACCACAATATAATAATTTCATGCTCACTTTGCATTTTGTGACAAAACCCAAATAAATTACACATTTTAATGATTACAACTTTTAAGTTAATGTTGAAGGCTTCAGTACATTTCTGGCCTAAAACATTTACCCAGTGCCGTGGATCTAGTGAAGTTTTCTCATCATTTCTCCCATAATTACATTTGAGTTAGGAAATAGATAGAGCACGTAGATAATTTTGCCAACTATCAGGTTAATAAACAAGTCCATCATTTCAAAGTTATTAATCTCTTAGTTGGCATATTTTTCTGTAAGTTACTGTGATAAATGCACATGGATTCTGCAGTTAATGATTAATGTTGCCGTTTGGTGGCTTTTTTTCTGGAAACGGGCCACAAATAGATGCAGTGTAGCTTGAAATTGCTACAGCAGAAATTTATCTTTTTGTGACTGATGAAAAGGGCAAGTTATCTTCCCTTTTGAGGCATGTCATTTGTGTAGGATTCAGCATTTGTACTGCGTGAGAGTGTCCTGAGCAGAATAAAGTTAATTGTTAATTTAGCTAAATTATCCACAGTGGAACAATACATACAATACTTTTGCCATTGTGCCTAATTACTAATTATGCCCCGCTATTGTACCTTCCATGACAATGCAATGGCTTACTGCACAGAACATTCCATAGGATCACTGGCCAGTTTATTAGGTAAACCTTGTGCCCATTGCCCCCAGTGTGGTCTTCTATGGTCTGCAATGGTCCAACTGCTTAATATTTGCGTTCAGAGATGGCCCTCTGCTGACCTTGATGCAGTGAGCGAGTTTACTTACTACCAAAGAACTGCAGCCTTTTGTAACGTGTAAAGTTTAAAACCATTTCCTGTAAGCTCTATGTAGAAATCCTAGATGATCATCATTTAAATATTCAGGAATAATTGTCTCCTTGGCACCAATAATCCCACTATGTTCAGAATTACTTAGATCAACTTTTCTTTTCATTCAGATGTTTTGTTTGAATCATTAGCTTGATGCCAATGGCTGATAAACTATTTCAAATCACAAACGGGTAAATTGGTCTAACTAAAATTGTGGCCAGTGTTTAAAAGTGAAAGATATACTGTAATCTCAATCACCGTACATTTATCTAATATTAAGTTATTAAAATAATTTTCCGGCCTGTATTTTCACACTCTCATTAGTTAATGTAATAAAAGTTGACAGGGCCATTTATCATGTGACAAGAATAATTAAAAAAGGAGGTTTTGTTATCTTAAATAGGACAAGATCATATGTAATCATTAGAAAATAGCTCTAAATTGTGAAGAAAGAAATCACTGACTTTTGATATTGGCATTAAAATGGCAATATTCTTGTTCTTGGCTTCTATAGCAATTTTAACAGCAGAGTTACTAAATCACATGGCATCTACTTAATGTCTGCTAATACCATATGCTATATTGACTCACCATGTTTCTTGAGATAAAGTGGTATTATGAGATAAAAACAGCTAATCAGTGCGCTAACTGTTCTGAATACTGTACCCACTGCGCAATTTCAGGTCAGAGCAGTGTCATCAATTCCCATTTTGATGAGAATGATGGTAAACATTAGAAAATGCCTCTTTAAACAATATTGACTGGTGGTTATGAACAAATATTTGGCGATGCTCAATCTTTAGTTTTTTCCATGCATATTAATAATAAAATTGTTGAATCATTGCTGTATCTTGTTTTTTTCTTATGTGTGACCACCTGCAGATTTCAGACCGAAGTAAACTATGATACACTTGAAATCCGGGATGGTCCCTCTGTCTCATCACCTTTGATCGGAGAATACCACGGCACACAGGCTCCTCATTTTCTGATTTCGACTTCCAACTTCCTGTTCCTGTTGTTTACTACGGACAACAGTCGCTCTTCGTCAGGCTTCAGCATCAGATATGAAAGTAAGAAGCTATAAGATCACTAGATAAATAAGACAAAAAAGCATGCATTTACTTGGGCTGGAGCAAACACACATTATATGGCATGATCTTCAGGTGTGAAAATGGAGACAGACTCGTGCCTGGACCCTGGCATCCCTGTTAACGGTCGTCGTCATGGAAGCAGCTTCTCTATTGGCTCCCGGGTCTCATTTACATGCGATCCAGGATACACACTGAGCGACCAGGAGCCAATCGTGTGTGAGCAAAATCATCAGTGGAGCCATGCGCTGCCCAGTTGTGACGGTAACAACCTGTTCTCATTCAAACTGTGTACACACACATATTTGACATTGAATTTTGGACTTAATACAGATACACACACCATTTTTAAGATCAAAGTTCAAGGTTTTCTTGTAGCACTTTAGTTTACAAGATGATCATAATATAGTGTGGTACCAATAGTGTGGTAATATTGTGGAAAATAGACTGGTGTGTCATTTAGTAATACTAATAATAGCAGTATTAGTCATATGAAAAGTAATATTACTAGTATTTCAGTAATAATAATGTATTTCACTGCAGTCTCTGAATGTTAAATCTGCTTTGTTGCTTGAAGAAGCCATGTACTGGCAGTAACAATATTAAGGGGAATGATTGTATTAGTTTATGCGGCATGCGTCATCTACACCTGTATGTGTCTGGCCACAACTAAGAAGTTCATCATAACATGCACTTGCACCTCAATCAGAGTTTTACACATGGCTAAAACTACACCTGCCTCATGCCCCACAGAAGCACAACAAAACACCTACAATTTCCTCTCCAGCACAGCACATTCAACACGCCCAAAACCACCTGACAAAAAGCCGTAATATAGGCTAGTATAGTGAGCTACTGACATCGAAAGAACGCCCCCCTATTGACAAGCCGCCACTGTGCGGATCATACTTTTTGTTCTTTGATTACTGTGGTAATAAACTGGTAATACTATAGTGAACATGATTAATGTCCAAGTAATTTCTATGTAATTATGAATCCTTACTCTAACCATAACCATATGGGATCCAGTTACTTGGTTATTCTATATTTTTTTACTATCTTGTTACCATGCTAACTACATTGCATGAAATTTAATTACTTGGTAATTCACCATAGTTATTGTGTTATTACTTGCCATTGCACTTTATCATTTCCATTTGAAACACGGCATCTGACTACTTACTGTATGTACCAAATATGGATGTTACTTATTTACTGCCTGTTTAACATTTAGTGCACCTGCAAATGCATAACATTGGTCAAAAGGCACTAGTAAAACCCTGAAATTTCACTGTTACTTTACTATTGCTCCTTGAAAAGAATTCAATTTGAAGAGTAGAGTCAGCTCTGGATTGAGTTGATATAGACATTTTCAATTTCCAGCCAAGCTTGCCATCTCGCCAGACAGCTGTCACATTACAAAGCACACTATTTTAACATAGTGCATTTTAATAGCGTTTACTCAACTACTGTGGTAGGATTCGGAAAGTGAGTGTGGAGCTAAAATTATTACTTGGTCTTGTATTTTGTATACATTTTTTAGTAGTAAGCCATATCTGTTTTAGGAGGAAACAGCACTTTATACAAAGACTTATGGGCACCTACCTACCTGTAACAACCATTATATTTATGAGACTGGCTCAGAGGCCCTATTAACATTTTAAAAGCCATAGACTCTTTTGTTGAATACACAGCATTATGAGGCAATTCAAATGTATTATTTTGACAATAATGCAAGCAAGAGATATGCCACTGCCCCTGAGGCATGCAAAGGCCAATTACTTTTTGTTTCACCTAAATGCATTAATGCTACTTCTGCTGCCAGCTAAAAAAACAATGCTTTTAGACTGGACACCAGCAGCTTTTCCTAACTATATTGAAAGTACCCTGTCTTCTCTGTCCTCCTCCATTGAAACTCTATATTTACTATTAGAGTGATTTAAATGAATGCTGCTGAAGCTTGGACAGAGTAGTTTGTTTGTTTAATGATCTGTAGACATTTCCTTAAAAGCAGAAACAAGGCCAAGTTTGATCCAGTACATGAGTAATCGCCCACTCAAAGCTTTCAGTAAGGGTTAAGACAGAGGGATATGGTGGATGTGTTTTTCTGTCGGCATGTCAGCTGCAGCTCTTGACAGCCGCTAGCCTTTAAAAGCAGCAGTAAGCAATTCTAATCCAATACACTCCAGCGGTATTGCTCATGCTTCACTGGCTCACCCGTTACTTCCAAGGCTTCAGCAGATCCGCCATACTGTCCTGCGCAACACTATTTAAGTCAGTTGGAAATAATTGCTTACTCTTCCTTTAACAATCTTTCACAGAGTTCATTTAAGCTCATATGCAGACTTTTTTAAGGATCATTATGCACACATGGACCCGCAGCTTCCTTCAGTGGGGGTCCCGGGGTCAGACGGTGTCAGTGTTTCAGAGCTAAAGTTTGGGGAAGGGTAAGAGAAGTCATAGAAGTAGAGCAGCTCTCTCCAGACTTTTCTCAACTATGTTAAAGAATCACATTTAAGGAGGAATGAGACTTTGGTCTTAAAATACGCAAATCTGTGAGGATCCACATTTTTTTTAGTTTTTTTTTTTTTGGATGGTGGCCAATTAGGCAGGGCTGATACAGAGGCATAAGCACTGTTTCGTGTCATTTCAAAATATTTCTTGATGATCTAATCACAGGATAAAAAAGAAAAGTCAATGTGTGTTAAAATGTACATAAAGATCCTAATAAAAGCTTAAATACAATTCTCATTCTAAAGCCATCTTTGTTGTATGTTTTGTGCAGCACTCTGTGGAGGATATGTCTACGGTAAAACAGGGACAATTCTGTCTCCTGGTTTTCCAGACTTTTACCCAAACTCTCTAAACTGCACTTGGACAGTTGAGGTGTCTCATGGGAAAGGTATGGACATCACACTATATGATTATTGCTATTGCTAATTAATTGTATTATTATATATATATATTTAATCCATAACTAATTTATTGTATCATGCCTTTGTTCAGGGGTGCATTTGGTTTTCCACACCTTTCACCTGGAGGAGAACCACGACTACCTGACCATCACCGAGGACGGAAATGTTCTTCTTCCAGTAGCTCGGCTCACGGGCTCAGTGCTGCCCCCTAGCGTCAAAGCAGGGCTGTTTGGGAACTTTACCACTCAGCTCCGATTCATATCCGACTTTTCAATGAGTTATGAAGGCTTCAACATTACATTCTCAGGTAATGCGCTCAACATGCATATCTACATTGAATACAATGTAGATAGAGACGTGTGTCTCTATCTTTTTAAAAATAAATGGTCTTATTATCAAAATATTGACTATTCCTTTGGTCATTGTAAACACATCATTGTCAACTAATTATATGCTATAGAGTAGTCCTCTTTTTAATAATACATTGTGGCTAGTAAAAATCTTTTGTTGTTAGTAACTGTTTGAAAAGACATAATGCCAAGGCCTGTATTTTGGAAAGGAATATGTTAAATAGTTGTTTTTGCATTTTTTTCACAGTATTTTATGGTAAATTAGTTTCAATATAGTTCTTTTGTCTTCTTAATGTGTAGAGTATGATCTGGAGCCTTGCGAGGATCCTGGCGTGCCAGCCTTCAGTCGAAGAATGGGGTTTAGATTTCGAGTTGGCGACTCCTTGGCCTTTTCTTGTTTCCAAGGTTACCGGCTGGAGGGGGACAGTACAATCACTTGTCTTGGAGGAGGAAAGAGAGTGTGGAGCAACACACTGCCACGCTGTATAGGTAAAACTGTTATCAACAAATAACTATTTTTGTCTTACTCAATCTAGCCACAGGGAGTATGAAGCATATGTCTTGTGCCGCATCCAAGCCTGGATAAATGCTGAAAATTGTGTCATGAAGGGCAAAATTGCGTTACTAAGGAAATGGAAACACAAATGTTATAAAACTGTTGCAGATCAATCTGAAGCAGATTTAAATTGAGATGGTTTTCATTAGCTTTGATTTTGCCAAGCTTTTTTATTTGACTGGCAACAACTGGCCTTCAGAAAGTGCAGTAAGGAAATAGCAGGGTTCTGACAGAGGAAATAATTCAGCTCCTTTTCCAAATATTCCTGACTTCAGTTGGGTTTCTCTACCTCCTCTTTTTGAATTTAGACAGTCCTTGGGTAGATAATTAGGCCAACAGCTCATATAAAATCGTGTGCTGTGTCTTTTGTTACTCCCTTTCTCCCCTTTCTAATTTCTCTGTGCATCTTTTCAAAAGGCTATTGTCAGCTTTGGTTATTCATATATCATCTTGGTTTATTCCTCCTTCAGCTCATCCTCCCTGTGTTGGTCTATCCTCCTATTATAGTAATACGATACTTCTCACAAGAGTTTCTTAATAAATGATGCAACATCCATTGAAGTGTCTCACAACAATAGGCTGTGAAAAAAAAAAAAAAAGAAGAAGAAGACCGCAACATTGTATATGTTGGACCATTTAAAAAAATACACATATATAGAACCTAGTGTATTTTTGTGCTTTGTAATTACAGTACCAACAAATCATCTTAATTTTGACACTTTTGCAGCAGACTGTACAATTTTACGCCTGCTTCTAGCTCAATTAAAAACTATAGGCCTTTATAACATTGGGACACCAAATGAACAAAACCTTAGAAATTCTTCCTTTTAAGGTGTACATTACATAAACAGCTTTTTCCTGAGTGCTCCCAGTGTTATACTCAGGCGTCTCCTAACAATGTCTCATTACCTCATTTTCCTAGTGCTCCTTCTCCAGTAATGGTCCTCCTTATAGTGGGACTTTAAAGCTTGCTTGCCTCTCCTCTGTTCTCTTCATTTACATATGACAAAACTCTATTTGCACCTTGTATTTGAATTTGGTAATAGGTGCTGCATCAGCCCGATAATCCTGTTTAATTTCTACCACACACATTTTAACAAGCTAATTCAGAGAGCCTTTCATTCATGGTTTTCGTTTTGTCTATGTTTTATTTCCCAACATTGTAATGCGGTGAATGTATTTTGGTCTTAGTTTTTAGCACCATTTACAAGACAATTAAAGGGGAACCCTATTATGCTAAGTCTTTTTTTTAGCATCAAAATACGTTTTCTTGTCGGAATGTAGCTTTCTTTGTATTTTGTTTCATACATGCACATTTGAATAACCTGACTCACCAGTAAAGAGACCCCGTGTACCTAATGAAATTAATACACATAAGTCACCTTAAAAAGGCCTCACATGAGCTCACCTGATTTTGTGAAACTGTGGAGCTTGGGGCATGCACTGCCAGGAACTATGATAACAATATATTGGCTTTACATTTTTTGGACTAAAAATAAATAAATAACTGGGACTTTTGAAATTAAAATCATGTCCATTATTTCTGATAGATTCTAGTTCTGGATAGATTATTGATGTACTGTATATGTTGGCCAATCAGAGCTTGGTCTATATACGTCTTGTGAGCGTCTATAATTGGTTAAACAGTTCCTTCCCTCAATCTAAAATGAAAACCCATTATAATACAGCCCACAGAGGCTCTTGTTTTTACCAGAGGACTTTTATTATGCTGTACTATTGACTGAATAATTATTTTTGCTCAAATACAAAGTAAAAATAGCAGTAGTGCAGGTAGGGCAATTTTCTTGTTTTTTTTTCCATTGCTTGTACCAGATCCAGTTGATTCTGATTTTTCTATCACTGTGTTATCTCAAACCTGTAGCTGAGTGCGGAGCCTCCTCAGCGGGACTAGAAGGTGTTCTGCTCTCTCCAAACTTTCCTTCAAACTATGATAACAACCACGAGTGTATCTACCGCATCACCACCGAAAAGGGCAAGGGCATCAGGCTTAAAGCGGAGAGCTTCTCACTGCAGGACGGAGACTATCTTAAGGTAGGTGCTAAAGCATGTACTCACTCACAGATGGCTATATGTATAAATAAAGATGTTCCAAATGCTTGGTGTAATAGTAAAAAGTACTGTATTACTGTAGCACAAGGCTCCCCAAAGTTTGAAAATGCAGGTCATATTCTAATAAAAGCCAGACAATTGATTTATGTTTTTATGTTATTGTACTCTGGGTGTACAATATCTAAATTGTATACTGTCCTGACATTA
>JAVQKG010419594.1:0-13851 GCA_036025885.1 Hypseleotris bucephala | reverse complement strand
ACACAGTGTATTACATTGTACTTAATGAGGCAGATATAATGTAGTTAAGGCATAATAATACATAATAAATAAAGTGTTACCTAAGTTACATATTTTGAATTTGTTACTTAAATGCATCTTCAGGTCTCCCCAAAACATTTGCACACTAGTTTACATTGTTGACATGCTTTCAATGGAAATAAACAATACTTTCTGTTGCACTTGCTTGTTGCCAAGTTTGTGAACTTTTGTAGCAGTAGATTATTTTTCAGAATGATGTTAATGGTATCCACAAAGTACAAATAATGATCAGCATCTGTGGCTCAGTGTCAGAGCTGAGGGAGAAGGTCACTCCAAGAACGCTGTGGCTTTTGGCCCCTCTGGCTCGACATGTTTGGTCAGGTGGCTGAAATAACAAACTATTTTCTTCAGTTTAACAAAAAATTATCATCTGGAAATAACCTGCTGAAAAAAGACACTGGAATGTACATGCATTTTTATCAGTGTCAAAAAGCGGCGTCGTTTTAAGCGCACTTAGGAAGTAAACAAGTTGCATTGGTAATTATCACACCATCTTAGATAAAAACTGAGGTACATTTTTGCATATATGAACAACATGTAGAACCTTTCTCAGTATTTTCTGCACTTGTGTGTCATAATCTTTCAACCACATGAAATAACCTAAAAAAAAGCCTTTCTGACATGTTGCAGGAGTGATAGTTGGTGTGGATGAAAACACAGCTTACTCGTGGCCTGCATGCAACCACTGTGGAAGTGACCACTTGGAAATGCTGGCTCAGTAAGTTTTTAGTTATTATATTTAGAAGACGTCTATGTAGCAAAGTAATTAAATAATAAAAACAATGGCATATTTTTTCTTTGTCCAGTCAAAGGTTTCACTGTGTTTCTTGTAAGTCTGTGGTGGACAAACCAGAGACAAGACTTCAGCTTGAAGTTATTCTCAGTTGCTCTTCATTAAAGGACTGCACTGTAAAAATTAAGGTGAGAAAACACTAATACTTAAAGCTGTATTGCAATAAAAAGTACCAAACTCAATAAAACATCAACAATTATAAGATGTGGCTAGCACAGATAAGCACACAATGTACACCACTGATTAAATGTAGATAAGTCATTGAAAGCATTCCTAACTTGAGAAATTATTTTATGCACATCCAACATTTTTCAGTAACAGCTGAACGTATTCATCATCTCATTTAGTACATCACTCCTTGATAATAAAAACTAAAATCTGTTTTTCCCCATAATGCTTAAATTTTTTCCAGGCTTTGGCTGTTGTAAGGCGCTGTAAAAATAAGGTTTGATCGATCTATCAATTAAATTAAGAACAAATATTTTAGCTATCAATAATTAGTGTTGAGGCCACAACAAATGCTTTCACTGTCATGGGTTAATGCCAGGCCAGTTACATTTTATTACTATTATCTGTCCTTGATTAATAAAAGCTTGTTGCATCAAACCATACAACTATCTTTTTTTTTCTATCCAACAGCTGCAGAAAAAGTCCATCTTGTCACTCCTGGACACTGCTGCACTGGAGGGTAGTGAGGTAGGTTCTCTTTTGTATGTTAAATAACTCAGGGTTTTACAGGGCCTACATTGGAATGCAGTGTAAATTGATCTTCTGTCAATATATCCAGAAACAACAACCATTTGTCTATGTCACAGCGATAACACAGGCACAGGCTCCTGAGTCATGGTGCGGCTGATACAGTTGAAAACCAAACACACCTAGACCTCCACTGGTCCTGCCTCGATCAATATTTGAAGTACAGTTCAGGGCTATTGATAAGTACTGTTGTTTATCTGACACTGAAACTAGACCGCTTTTTTGGCAAGTGGCTGACCACCCTTCTGGATCATTGTTTTGAAGAAATGAAAATGAAACAAGGATTTTTGACAAATGAGATTACTGCAACTGACAAGGAAATTAGTCATGGCAAATAAAGTTAGTAAAATCTATAGAAGTGACAAAGTAAACCAACTTTCAATCTGTATGTGCCATAATTTTGCGCCACTACATAAATTGAATCTACAGCTCTTTCAGGTCCTATAATTGGCCCAGTAATACAGTGAGAGTACAAGCCAGTCTGCTGTTTGTGCTAGTCCAAAGCCCCATTAAATCGAGAAAAATGCCACCTATGCAAAACAATAAACTCTGGAAATACTGTGTCAATACTACTAAGCGCCTCGGTATAGTTTTGAGAACTAATTTCTCATATAATCTAATAATATAACTAATATCATTAAGTTATATGGAGCATTTACTTAGGCATTATAGGCTTATGGTAAGTATTTTTCCCAGGTGATTCTCTAGTGTGCAAAACGAATCCTTTGATAATGGCATTACTGCTGATCAGGGTGAGAGGGACAAAGGTCAGGTATTAACTAACACTTGTTTTAGATAAGGACTCTGATTAGCACTGTGGTTAAAGATTATATGCACTGGATTTAAACATTCAAACATGGAAAATTTAGTGTTGTTGTTGGGAGTGTTTATGATATCTGTGCTATCTGCCTCAGTTCTCAGGCTACGATGTGGAGAGCGTCCTGGGAAAAGAGCTGGGCCCCCTCAACGCTTATGTCCGAGTTATCACCAGGAAGCCCTCACTGTGGATAGGCCTGGAAGAAATCAGTCTGTGAGGCCGTTTGGCTCCAAGGATCTGTGCACAGGGCTTTAATCTGGGGGCCGCCTGAGCCTCCCCTACCCCCTCAGAGGCCTCCCGCGAGTCTGCACTCAAGTGAACGGGCTGCACAAGACAAGGTTCTGTTTGTGTTAATGATATGTGAGCCTGTGCACCAGGAGTTGACAGCCCAAGGGTAGACCAATAGCATGCAGTCTGTCAAACCAGCCCACGTGTTTGTTCACTTCAACGTGTTTAAAGAAACTTGACCAGCCTATGTTCAAGTCATCTACCTCTGTTAAAATGACTGAATGGTGCTAATGCATTGTAAGTTAAAGCTGTTACTGATTGTCTTATAAGCTATAGCTTTGTCAAAACCTGTTCCTAAGTACCAATAAATGCACTATGGAAAAACTAATCAGACCAGAACATTGTGCACCTTTTCAGTGATTTTTTTATTATAGATTTCATGAAAAATGTTTTCATACAAACTATATAAAAGATCATGCTCTGGCTCATACAAAGTTTGGAATTACAAAACATGTACCATATTAGGTATACCATGTAAATGCAGCGGTAAAATAATTTAATATAGACAAAATTCCCACAAAATATGGCAGCAACATCATATATATATTTCCAGTGCCATTATGGTTTAAGCTTAAATTACATCTGGTACAGATGGTAAAACAAAATGTCTGTTTGAGGTATGTGTCCTGAAGCTCAGTTCATTCGAGGGAAGGAGGGGTGGGTTTGTTTGTCACCGACTCTCGACACTCGTGGAGCCCGGGAACGAGGAGTTGGGGATCTGCTTAAAGAAATCCCGGAGCCCCGTGAGCTCTCTGGTTAGCTGCTCGATGGTTTTATGAAGTCTGTCGTTCTCTGAGCCCAGTTCAAGCAGTTTCTGCTGCATTTCCATGTTGCGCCTCTTAGCTTTGTCCCTGCTTTTTCTGACAGCAATGTTATTCCTCTCTCGCCTCTGTCTGTACTCCACGCTGTACCTGTCCACTGACTTTTTGCCCTTTTCTCTCCCCATTTTGCGCGGAGAGGACTTGGCCGAGCTGACAGCGCTGGACACGGGCTCTGGGGTGGTGGGTGGGGTTGGCTGTCCCGTAGGAAGGCTCACGGAGGTCTGCGCGCACGTCTCGATCTGGGACGGCAGCGAAGAGGACATGTCGCTGTCGCTCCAGTCTGACTCCTGCTTGATAGGCGCACTGAACATCCCCTTATCCACGCTGATGTCCGCTTTCCTCTCCGCATACACTGTATTCAAGACGCTGGGCAGCACGTTGTTTTGTGTCATCGCGTAGATGTCCTTCTCCTGTTTGACATTGTTGAATAAGTCGAGGAAAAGTTCATCGTTACACAGCTCCAGGTTTGGCACGGCTGTCATCGACTCTATGTACTGGCTGAAGTCTATTGCGCTCTCGTCGTCGTAAATGGCAGGCGCGTTGCTCAGCTCCGCCATGGTGCCGTCCTCGCCCTCGGCCTGGCCCCGGTGGTTGTTGCCCGGTTTGCACAAGCCTTGCTGGGGGCCACTCAGCTTGACGCTCTCGTAGAAGTTAGCAGGCTCCATCGCCCAGCTCATGTTGCATGGTGGAGACACGCAGTGGGAGTCCAGGTTGTATATGTCACACATGAACTCTGGTGACTGGTCCACGTGGGTTTAGGCAAGAAAAGTGTACAAAAACAGAGATTGCACTCTATTACGCACGTCTCTGCAGAGTTTCTTCCAAGCGCCTCTTCTTCCCTTTATGTCAATACGCCTTGGCTCTGATTGTGTTTTGTTAAACCCTGGGTCTTGCCTGTCAGTTGTATGTTATTTGAAGATGGTCAAAAACTTGTCATGAGATCTTTACTTCTCTGAGATGTCTGAAGTTTTCGCGGAGTGTTTTGTATCGTTCCCCCGTGCTGACGTCAGACGCACCTCCCTCTCACGAGCCAGTCAAGTCTCGATGGAGTCACGTGGTATCCCATTTGAGGACAGGAGGGGCGTGCTGCCCACATATGCCATCCACTCTCTACTACGAGATCATGAATGGCTCTGGGCTGTTTACATAGACCGTGGGTGTACAGGATTTAGTTAAACGTACTCACAGTTATCAAACCTTAAAATCTGACACTAAAGTGGTTGGAAGAGCAAATAGCGTGATTTCAGTTTTACGGGAAGTGCAAAGTACACAGATGTAAAGCACCATCACTGGGCTGTCATTTCATTTATTTCATACATAAGGAGCCAATCTACGTATAGGCCAGATATCATAAATCACTCACAGTCTTAAAGTTTTTATTATGTTAAAATAGAAAAACAAATGCACTATTAAATTCGACGTGAACATTTTATTGGCAACAACAATTCCATATTTTATTTTCATACTGTGAGAAAATCTATATAAGTGGTCTCCAGAGCGTACAAAGACAAGTTGGACATTTCAATTTTCACAAAATATTATAGCTCTACTTTTTACAGTCAATGCCATCCACTTCATTTGTCAATTTTTTTGAAAAACCATGTCAATTACTCTATATATCCATTGCTCTCATACAGTCCTCTATACATTTTGACTGAAACTTCCAAATTTCAGTACCTTCACATTCATGATGATCAATACAAGGTTTCAACACAAATTTTGAGAAGTATTATGACTACAATATGTATCAAAACACTGCCTCTTTGGGGATATGCAGATAATAATTACTTTATTATGAAACCACTGTTTATCCATGAAGGTATTTTAACAGATACCAGGAATATCAGTTCATAATATTGTTTACTTACCAAATATATATTCATGACCACACATTTTAGTATGTCCCAGTTTGCAACCCAAACAAACTTGGGCTATATTAATCCTGTCTAGTCTTTTATTAGCAGCATCTATGGAAAATACGTGGGCAGACTGTGGTGGGAAAAATAAGGAGGGTATATGGATCACATAACTCTGTTCAGATGCACACACCCTATTCATCAAGGTGTCAAATAGATGCCATTCGAGCATGGGGCCTATCTGTTTTCACTATCAAATTATTGTTCTGGGGCAAGAATATGAAATGCAAATAAAAAGGCAAATATGTCAAAAATGCATGCTATAGTTTTTTGGGGATAGAGAACAGTGTTTTCCAGGCCATCCGTCTTGTCCTCAGAAGACCAGCCATGTGCTGACACTTCTCGGAAACCCTCCTGTTTTCTCCATAGGGGGTGTTCTGTACTTTTCCCTTTCAGAAGTGGAAGTTTTGTGGGAAAGTGCGCCACGTTGTGGATTTTCAACCTACCTGCAACTCACTGGCCTCATGTTTTACCAATACAAAAAGACAGGCAAGAAGGGTAGTGAATCTTTTTTTTTTTTGCTCAAGTGGGAGGACTAGGCTACAACTTAAATGCAAAAAAAAACAAAAAAAAAAAAACATCAAATTTTAAACTTCATTATTTTTCTTGTATTGAGTTTTCTTTCTTATGGACATAGGCTATGATGTTGTTATTATGGCTGTATAAACTTCCTATTTGTGACAGGAGTTTTATTGATAGCCTAAGTGTAAAACTTTAAAAAGAAAATGTATGCAGTGGATTATTCAATTGTAAGTTTTTCTTTTTTTCAAGGCTGCGGATTTTCATTATATGCATCGTTTCTTCAAGGAGGTAATGTCCAATGCAAACATCCAAGGGTTTAGCTACAAATAATATTATAGGGCGGCTATGCCTGGTGTCTAACCATGTCATGTATCAGTAGTCATGAAACTGTAGCCTATTTTACATTCAGTTCATCCACCTGTCTCACCAGACCTGTACAGAACAAAAAACCTTCAGAGCACTTGAGTCTCTTTCATTTACATCTCAATGTTATGAACTAGAAGGTAACTAGTATACTAGTATACTAGTATACTAGTAGCACACAGTGGTTGCTGTTGAAACCAAAGCCAAAACTGCACTAAAATTGTTACATAGGCCTACAGGCTATCCAGCTAGCTATTTTGTTTCAACTTTGTATTGTACACCATACTGTTATATTTTTAAATAAACTTGTCTCATTTGCTATCATAGAGAACGTAGACACAATGACAAACATTGAACTCCATATGATATCAACTAATTTAAAAAAAGTAAAGGAAATATTGCAGGTATTGGGGCAAACCATTTTTACAGAGGGAGTCAAATTCTCGTTCAACAATAAAGTAGCTTAATGTAACTTGTTTATTGTATTCAAAAACACGACATACATTTCGAATATTGCTTACAACGTATTTTTCATTTACAGTGACACCTTTAGAGCGCTGATACATACTTCACAAGCGAAACCGGCGAAACTTTACGTGACACCCCTCTCTCGAGAAATACAACTTCCCGGAAGTAGGGTTCAACGCAGCTCTGTGATTGGTGTAAAGTTCCGCGCGAAAATAACGTCACGCAGAGTTTCGCGCCACATCTGCTGCAGTCGGAGGAACACAGAGGAAGAGGTAAGCGTGTACATGTTTTAGTGGGAAAATTATTGGCTTTTTTTAGCATAAGTACGCGAGATCAGACGTCTAGCAGCATTGTTTTCAGTTATTTAGCTATACATGGACTGACAATAACCCAGTACAGCGGTTAAGAGGCTTTATTCTTTCCCTAGAAGTACTTCATATGCACTTCTTTGTTTTCACCGCTGTCACATGTGGTGGAGGCTTCTTGGGTAGATCTGGATATTAAATCAAAAACAGTCGGAGCAAAATGCATATATCTGGCAAAATGAAATAATCGTGAAGGTGTTGTCAGAATGACCTAAGATTACAATACTAGGCGAGTAGGCGTAACATAGGCAAGGACTTTATAAAATGGCCTACAAAGCCTGTGTACACTGACTGAAAATGGTAGATGGTTCGAAATAAAATCAATTTGCACTTTTTCTGCATAATAAACAGTTGATCTTTTGGTATGAGATTTTATAGTTTGTAGTTTTAGACCGTTTGATCTTCCCTTATATAAATGCAATATTCGGTAATAATGCCATAACACAATTCCCAAACAATTAAGGATACTTTTGGAACTTTGAATAATTTTGAGTCCATAAATTTATTATTTGGAAGATTAATGGTTGCCTTTGTGGATTGTATATCATGCTAAAGTTAATTTACCGATTTTCAGTGGTTTTGAACTTGGCATCTGCTTACTCTAGTAGATAATTCCAAACAACCATGTCTTCTCCAACTTCAACTCCTGGACGCAAGCGTGGGAGGGATGCCAACCCAGCCACTCGTAAGTTCTAACTAACTGGCACGATTAAATTTCTTTTTGGAACTTTAAAAAAAAAAATTATTACTGTATTTCTGAATCTGGTATTGTCTTGTTGCCCACAGCCAGCAGTGATCCCACCTCACCCCCCTCCCAGCGTCGCAGAGGGCAGGACTCCTCCACTGGTGACCTTATGCCCATGCCCACCTCACCGGTCACAGACATGCTCAGTCCAGCCCCAGCCCAGGACACATCTCTGTTATCCAGCCCACGGCCTTCAGGTGTCTAGGCCTTATGTAAACATTCACTAATCTGTTGAATGAATATATTAAACAGAACTAGTAGATCATGCATCTTAAATTACATTGCTAAGTTTCCCCATCATTGGCAAATATTGAATTGAATAGCAGAAAGAAAATGGCAGTCCTGTGGGTAGAACTTTCATACTATATTACACAATTGCAATGTCAACTATGAAATTATCTTTATTATAAAGAACTATTTGCACAAATATCTATTTTTTTTTATAGTATCAAAATGTTAATAGCCTACTATCCTGGTTTATTACTACTGTATATTTAGTTCTGAGCATTTTTAGTTCTGGTTTAGAACTGGTTTAGTCCTGATATTGTCACCCCGTTTAAGACATATTTGTTTTATGTTTGCACCAAGTACCACAGCGATTTCCTAAATATGTGACCCTGTTCACTTATGTAGCAATAAACCCTTTCTGATTTATGCCCTAAATTAAGTGTGGTTTAGGCCTGCTTTTTTCATGGTTCAATTTTTAAAGGTTCATTTATGTGTGTAGGCCAAATCCATAGTAATAAATGAATGTTTTTTTAATAGTTGCTCCCAATGAAGTTGACATGAGCTCGCCCCTCATGTACGGGACCCCCAGCTCCAGGGTTGATGCGACTCCACGCAGCTGTGTCCGGGGAACACCTGCAAGACAGCGCCCTGACCTGGGATCTGTCAGGAAGGCCCCGCAAGTGGATATTCAATCTGAGCCAGTAAGTTTTTTTTGTTTTGTTTTTGTCTTTTTGCCTGTCACGATTGTCTATATGTAAATAATGGTGTCTTCCTTATAGCCAAGTGCTGAAGGTGCAGTGGGCAGTGAGACCAATGCAGGGCAGAAGTTGGTGATCTGGGGAACTGACGTGAACGTGGGCACCTGTAAAGAGAAGTTCCAGGTATTTTCTATCACACCAGATTTCTATTTAAAGTTGCTTTCAAAAATTAATATGTCATTTTTGCATTTTTTTTGTCTTTATAGAGATTTCTGCAGAGGTTCATTGACCCAACCTCGACTGAAGATGAAAATGCTGGCCTGGACCTCAATGAGCCTTTGTACATGCAGAAACTGGAAGAGGTACTTTTGTGGATAGATTAAACTATTATGTTTTATGTTATTGAAAAAACGAACATGTTTCTGTTTCATAGATCAGTGTTGTTGGGGACCCTGTGTTAAATGTGAACTGTAGACACATCCAGACCTTTGATGCTGAGCTGTATAGGCAGCTCATCAGCTACCCACAGGTAATGTAGTACTCCCTGTTTTTTGTCTTTTTTCCTAGGGCCAATGTAGTCAATGTAGCCTTTTCTATCACATATATACAGAAATCTGGTGCTGTTTCATGTAAGAAAAACATTTACATATACTATAGACAGTGGATAGTGCTGGTGAATATGTTTGCACCACCCCTAATGAAGGTTTGTAACTAAATCTTTAATGTGTAGCGATTACAAGAAGTGAAAACTAAGATGTGCTTCATTATCTGTTGGCTTTTAATTTAAATATTGGACTACGTGTGTCTCATTGCATACAAAACGCTATCTTAAAATCATGCATAAATATAACTAAGAAAGATGCATTGGGGAAATATTTAAGTTTTCTGATCTCTGAACTTGCACTGCATTTGTATTTATCAAGAACTCCTGCTGTGCTCTAGGAGGGCAACAAAACATGTTTACCACTTTGCTACTTTCTTTTGGAAATGTTCAAGGACCTTACCACATATTAAAAAGTACATTTGAACTTGTTCTATTACAGGAAGTCATCCCCACATTTGACATGGCAGTGAACGAACTGTTTTTTGAACGCTTTCCCGACTCTATCCTGGAGTTCCAGATCCAAGTCCGCCCCTACAACGCTTTGAAAACCCGAAACATGAGGAGCCTGAACCCAGAAGGTGAGTGGGTTCACAGACCTAGACTATGTCATCGATCACATGCCAATAAAGTGCAATCACACTTATTAGCTCCACCATTTGCTAAACATCTTCCCCATATTTAGTGTGGGATTTTCGTGAACCTTCTTTTGAGTTTGTGAAACGTGAGGTACGGGCCTCATGCTAACGCTTCTGTGTTCGCCTTATGTTGCTTTTACAGACATCGATCAGCTCATCACCATCAGCGGCATGGTGATCCGCACTTCGCAGCTCATCCCCGAGATGCAGGAGGCTTTCTTTCAGTGCCAGGTGTGCGCCTACAGCACGCGGGTGGAGGTGGATCGCGGTCGCATCGCCGAGCCTGCTGTGTGCCGTCACTGCAACACCACCCACAGTCTGGCGCTCATTCACAACCGCTCAGTCTTTTCAGACAAGCAGATGGTGAGTGCCGGGGGCAAAGAGAGCGGGGGCAGATTGCTTACAGTGAATGACACCTAAGTCTGAGAATATGTTGAGTGGTAATCGGCGGTGTGACAGCTGAGGTCATGACATCTGTTGTTTTATGATCTTGTCCCAACAACAGATTAAAGTCCAAGAGTCTCCTGAAGACATGCCTGCTGGTCAGACACCCCACACCACTGTGGTCTATGCCCATAACGACCTGGTGGACAAAGTACAGCCTGGAGACAGAATCAACATCACTGGTCAGTTTTATCATTGTTAAGAAGCATTCTTTTTAACACATCTTTTTATGTTATTACAATTGCCATATATAAAAGGAGTAGAGCAGAAAACTTACATCTAGGGCTTAGAAAGTCGTCAGGATTTTGTACATGTGCTTGAAATTTTTGAAAATGCTTGAATTTGAGTTGAGTGAATTTTAGCAATGGTCAGTTGACACATAAATATTGTACAAAAAAATCTTAATCTTTATCTGGTTCATTCAAGAAAGAAAGACTGTATCTCCATCAGCAGTGTTGAGTTTTGAATAAAAGAATAAGATTTTGAAGGTGACGAAACCTTTGAGATCTAAAGGTTGACTCTTCAGATTAGATACAAAATTACACTTTGTACTATATGTTGGGAGGACTCACGTAAACTTCAAATGCCTAAAATAAATTCAAATATTTTGTCAATTTTAAGGATTTATCTAAAAAAACACACTGTTGCTATAACCACAGTATAACCACTTTGTACATTATAAGTGAGTTTATCTGACACTCTTGCCTTTTTTAATATGAACCTATTACTTGCTCTAATGTTTATTGACCCAAAAAGTAATCTAACTTGTCCCACACAGGTATCTACAGAGCAGTCCCCATGCGCGTGAACCCCCGTCAGAGCAACGTGAAGTCTGTGTACAAGACCCACATCGATGCCATCCACTTTCGTAAGACGGACGAGAAGCGTTTGCACGGCCTGGACGAGGACGCTGAACAGAAGCTCTTCACCGAGGACCGCGTGCAGACCCTGAAGGAGCTGGCCGCTAAACCAGACGTGTACGAACGCCTCTCCTCTGCACTGGCTCCCAGCATCTACGAACATGAGGACATCAAAAAGGTGTGTGCGGGGGTGAACGTGGAAGCTAGCCAACCACTGTTCAAACTGTTCGAATAATGGGGGCTATTTTGGTGAACAGCATATTGCTTGTTATGTGAAGGTTTTTAATAAGTCCCAGCTGGCAATATGTTGGCGTAATAGTTGTATGACTTTTCAGTACATCAACTTGAGGAACCTGTACCTTATTAGTTTTACACAAGTTATATTTAATGTCTCCAAATTGGTAAATTATTGTTTTTTTTTTACCTTGACAAAAAGGAATTTAATTTTAATATTAATTCACATTTTCAAAAACTACAACATGCTTTCGAGTTTGCAAAGTGTTTGTTGCATCCTGGTGGTTTTGGGTTCTACACAAAAAAAAATATGTTTTGCTGCCCTACACGCCAGTGGTGTATCAGGCAGTAAGTAAGTTTTACATTTTAAATACCAAAATTCTTTTCTAATATTTGTAACAGTAAATTCTCTCAGTAGTCCAGAATGAACTATTTGCCTTTAATGTTTTCTTCACTATGGCACCTGTCCGTTAGTCTAAATTAACTAAAAGGAGGGGTGTAAACGCACAAGCAGCTCAGTCAGCTTCACATGACAAAATAATCCAAATGCCAAGAAACTGTGAACTCTTAAAAAGTCTTTCTCTCTGTTGGTTTACTATTGAGGCAGTCAATATTAATGTAAATAAATTATGCTTAAATACTATGTTTCTCTGTGTTCAGGGTATTCTGCTGCAGCTGTTTGGCGGCTCTCGTAAAGACTTTAGTCAGACCGGTCGAGGCCACTTCAGAGCTGAGGTCAACATCCTTCTGTGTGGAGACCCAGGCACCAGTAAGTCCCAGTTACTGCAGTACGTGTTCAACCTGGTGCCCCGCGGACAGTACACCTCAGGGAAAGGCTCCAGTGCCGTGGGTCTCACCGCCTACGTGATGAAGGATCCCGAAACCCGGCAGCTGGTCCTGCAGACGGGAGCGCTGGTACTGAGCGACAATGGCATCTGCTGCATTGACGAGTTTGACAAGATGAGCGACAACACGCGCTCTGTGCTGCATGAGGTCATGGAGCAGCAGACCCTATCCATCGCCAAGGTACACCCACATTTTCCATACATCCATACTGTTGGTATTGGAGAGTGCCGTAGTTACATTTTCTTCTTTTTGTCCATAGGCTGGTATTATTTGTCAGCTGAATGCCCGCACTGCTGTCCTGGCTGCTGCTAACCCTGTCGAATCTCAGTGGAACCCCAAAAAGACAACTATTGAGAATATTCAGCTGCCTCACACTTTACTGTCCAGGTAAAGGTGGTAAAGCTTCTAGAGTGATTTAGTCAAATATTACACTATTATTTATTAAAACTTTACCGAGATCTTATACCAAACCACAAGAAATCTTGTGGATATTTTTCTGTTATTTCTCTATATAACTTGAATATCTACAAAGGCGACATGGGTAAAACAAGGGCAAAAGAAATCAAAATAAAGCTATGATTTGAAGTTTCTATTTCGCTCATTTTAAATGCAGCAAAAAGATGAAACTTTTTTTTAAATATAATTTCCATTGTCTGTCTAGGTTTGATCTGATCTTCCTGATGCTGGACCCTCAAGATGAGGCGTATGACCGTAGACTGGCTCACCACTTGGTGTCGCTGTACTACCAGAGTGAGGAGCAGATAGAGGAAGAGTTCTTGGACATGGCTGTGCTCAGGGACTACATCGCATATGCACGAACATACATCAACCCCAGACTGAGTGAGGAGGCCAGCCAGTCCCTTATCGAGGTGTGGCTTTAAACTCTACATATATTCAAAAAGAGTAACTCAGGTGGAAATTGTGTAGTTCCTGTACTACTTCAATTAAAACCCATCTAATCATTTAACAGGGTACTTGCGAGGTCTTAAGGAATAAGTAAAGTTTTATTGCCATATGAGTGAACAAGTTCAAACATTAGGAAATTGATGCAGTACATGATGATCAGTACCAGAGCGAGCCATTTGCGGCGCTCTACAGCACACTTCAGGAAGTTACAGATAACAAACAACAAACACATCACAAAATGACATGGGGAAGACACAGTACACGTGGTCACGTGGTGGAACTTTTTCATTGACTTATAGGTAATAGAGAAAGGAGATAACAATAACAACACAACAACAAGGCAGACGGGTGGACATTGGGTTAGGTTCGGGGAGGGATATGTATGGTGCAATATGAGTCTGATAGTGTTGTGCAAAAATTGGAGCCACACTGTAGATGTTATGACTTAGATGTTTTCCAGTCCCAGTCATGACTTGACCTTG
>JAVQKG010419543.1:0-10968 GCA_036025885.1 Hypseleotris bucephala | reverse complement strand
CCCCCCCCCCCCCCCCCCCCCCCCCCCCCCCCCCCCCCCCCCCCCCCCCCCCCCCCCCCCCCCCCCGTCTGCAGAAGGCCACCACACATTTATCCCAGCAGTAATGAAACTTCAATGCCACTGCCCTTAATACCTTTTTATTTTTCATTGAAGTGACCCAACAACGAAAGGTTTGTTTTTATTTAGCAGAGGAGAAGAGCAAGATGAGGAACAGAGGCAAGACAGGGGGGAGGCGGGTCGGTTGTATAGTTTGTGGTAGGCTATATCTAAATGTCTAAATTCATACTGTGTTTTAAACGTGGTGTGTAATGGACAACACATTGCATGCTTTGGTAGCACGTATCCACCTGCAGTTGTTGTTGACCATTGCTTTTAGGCTGTTTATATTGTTACTCCCACACATGGAGTTACAATGTTTCCATCTGGTCAAATTGCAGCATTGCCATGTTTATACTATATTAATAATGGTTGTGAAATGTTATTGTGATCAGTTGCAGTGACTATCCATTGTAGGTTATATATAGTGTCCATTGACCGCATTCATTTCACTATAAAAATATTTTATTTTATCTCATTGACCATTTGACACTTCTTTTGTTCAGTCCCATTTGTAGCATGTAGTGGTAATAGTTTTTTAATTTATCTGTTTCCTGTTGTGATCTGTCATTTTCCCAGCTTCTCTGTCTGCATTATTAATGTTATTTAGTTTTTGATTATTAGTTAGCTAAAGCTTTCTTGTGTATGTGCCTTTTCTGTTAGTCCATCTGGGAAGAAATTTAGGAGCAAGCCTCAGTTGGCCCGTTACCTTGGTAACCAGATGGACCTGAGCTCGTTTGATTTCCGCACGGGCAAGATGCTGATGAGCAAGCTGAATAAGAACCGCCAGAGGATGCGGTATGATAACAACAACCAGAACAAAGTGAGTCAGGAGGTGTACTATGGTGTACGTTGATTGCCAACAGTAAAAGATAAAATCAAACCCTGACACCTCCTTCCTGTTGATATCTTAAGGGTAAACCAGATTTGAACACATCACTCCCTGTCAGGCAGACAGCCTCCATCTTTAAGCAACCTGTTACAAAGGTCACCAACCACCCCAACAACAAAGTCAAGACAGATCCTCAGAAAGCAGTCGACCAGCCTCGACAGGTGAGAGGTCACTCACAGACATGTTAAATACACAACTCTAAATACTAGATTAAACATCATTTAACCATGCATTATTGAAATGATGTAAAAAATTGATTGTACCTGTCACTTCATTGTATTATACATCTCCGAGAGTAACTTTTATTCTAACATTCATTTGTAATTGCAGCTCTTTTGGGAGAAGAAGCTAAGTGGACTAAATGCTTATGATATTGCTGAAGAGCTTGTGAAAACAATGGAACTACCCAAAGGTTTACAAGGTATTCACATAGATTTTTAACATGTTAGCATAAGTGAGGTAACTGTCTCATGTAAAATGTTGTGGTTGTTCAGGTGTGGGTCCAGGCTGCACAGATAAGACACTGTTGTCGGCCATCGCCAGTGCTCTTCACACGAGTGCAGCTCCCATCACTGGTCAGCTGTCTGCTGCTGTCGAGAAAAACCCTGGAGTGTGGCTCAACACAGCTCAGCCCCTGTGCAAAGCATTCATAGTAACAGACGAAGATATCAGGTTAGCCAAACACACTAACAGGCCCACACATGGTGCTACAATTTTACACTTTGCACCATTAAACACATAATATTTATCAAAAACAAGCTGTTTTGTGGAGCTCCCACTTGGACTTGATGACAAAGGCTCTGATTAGACACATTTCTCAGTTGTCCCTGTTTCAAGACAGGAACAAACCATGTGTGTCAATTTTTGGGGGTTTCCAAAAAAACTTTAACCATACATCTTGTGGTATATAAACAAAGCTATGACACTCTCACAACCAAAAACACATCTTCAGTCAGATATATTGTGAAATGATGGTGGCACAACTTGGAGTATAGGTTTGAGTTAGAAACAACTATAGAACATGTTTAAAAGCAAACCCTGTGCTTTAATAGTGCCTCTGGGTAACAGTTAATGCTTGAGTTTTACTGTCTTAAAAATGTAATCCTCAATGTAATCCCCTTTGATTTTTTCTATTAATACACTGGTTTTGAAAAAAAAAAAATTCAGTCAAATCCAAAAGGAATGGTAATAATAATGTAATTGTTGATGTGGCTCATAACCTAAAAGTTAGTTTTCACTTGCTTTCTTTAGTAAATGCTGTGGTTTGTGAAAAGGCCGAGGGTAACGGTTTCCTGTTGTTGAGTAGGAAGCAGGAGGAGCTGGTGTACAGTGTGAGGAAAAGGCTAGAGGAGGCACTGATGGCTGACATGTTGGCCCATGTCGACGAAGCCACTAATGAAGGAGAAACGCTGAAGGAAGAGGGCAACGCCAGTGAAGATAGCGAGAACGTATAGCACAGGTCTGTCCAACAACACTATGAAGTTGTTCAAAATCAATTTACAAAACATAAGCTTAACATTGATTCTAACATTGTCTTGTAGGATCTGAAGTCCAGAAGCTTTTGCTTGACCCAGTGAACGTTTCCCTGCATCTGTACAGTGACTGAAGCCCTTTTCCACTCCATAGTCTCAAATGTGAGCAGCAGCATCATCCATGGACTCCACATAATTTAAATGACTGTGATTTTGAGCCTGACTTATTTTGGCCATAAAATGTAAATGTTTTTTTAATTTGCAAAATCTTTCAAATATTAAAATAACTTATCTAGAGTGTGAATATAATCAGTGTTTTTTACATAAAAGTTTTGGATTTGCCTAATGTGACAATCATGTCAAATCCAGATGTTTTTGTTAAAGTGGGTAGATTGAAAATGTAATGTTTTCGGTGTTATCGCCATATTTCATTGATCAGATTTGTATCATGCACTCCAACAATACACTAGCCACACAGACCACAAGAGCTAATCTGACCAAACTGAAATATGTTACTACCACAACATCCTTTGGACTTGGAAATGCCAGGTTATTTTGTCATGTTCAGTATTGACCAAAGAGGAGACACGTTTTGTTAAGACCACAGAGTTGGGACAGAACACAAGAGTAAAGGACTGACTCGAAAACCTCTTTCTGTTACTACAGTTTACCACAGGAATTACAGGTGCTCACTGATGCTGTCAAACCATTTTTGTTCCACGGTTTTACAGCTTCAGCCCTTTTTATTTCAACTTTTTATTGTTACTACACTCGGACTGCCTCCTCAACCCACGCACAAAATTTGTCACAATTCTAGTATTTTTTAGATTTATCCCTGCTGATTGGTAATAATGCATCCAAATATCTTGCCACCTTCTGTATCAGCAGGTTAATTGCTGAAATTTGATTGTATTCCTTATTAAAATGAGTCCACATGTAACAAAGTGTGCTGTCTTGTGTCTGTTCTATTTAACAACTTGAGCACAATTTTAGTTTGAAATGGTGATCTGTCAATAGCTGTATCCTCTCATGGTTTAACAGTTAACTTAATAGTGATCTTGCAGGTTTGAGACCGTGAACAAAGTACAAGCAATCAGCAATGTCACTGGACAGACACTGGCTTTAGACTGGATGAGTAAAGGAAGCCGGCATTTTCATAGTAGATGTTTCAACTGAACAAACCCTCCTAAATCATTACTATGGGCCCTCTGGAATTATACTGCAAGGTAAAACTGATATAGTACTTTGTATATTCAGTATGGATTGGAAAATGTTAGCTTGTGTGTGTTTGTATGTGTTATATTCCAAAACTTTACAGTATCTTACCTATGTGACACAAGACCATTGCTTTTGAGTCTAGGATTAGCACGAAGAGACATTAAGATACAGACACTGAAAAATTTGGGGGAGTCATAAAAATGAAGGAAAAGTGTGGCCCTATGACTCTTTTGAGATGTTTTTTTTTTACTTTGCATTTTGTAAACTGATAAGTGTAATCTAAATTAATATATTTGTGCATGGGATGTTTATCTCATAAAGGTAAAATTAAAAAAAAGTTTAAGAAATATGTTTTTAAGGATGACTGTTGTGGGAGCTTGGCTTAAAGGCTACATTTGCTCAATTATAAAATGGTTGGTGTTAATCTTTAACAATGTTTAGGATCGTTTTATGCTGATGTAACAAATACTCAGTGGGTAGGGAACCAGTAATCCAGGCATTTTAGCTAAGCTGTCCGTTGCTCACTTGTTAAAACATAATGTTATGCAATAAAATGTTGTTCATTTATACATGGTGCTTCTTTCAAGGCATTAGTCCATTTCTGACTATGTATACAGTCCACAGACTAGGAAGAACAGCCATCAGTTCAGATGTAAAGCTCTATTAAGACACAACACCCTAACTTACAGTATAGTTCACAATAACAAGAATCAGTCTGCCTCAAGGCAGTTGAGGAAGACAGCCACCATTGTGGTGTGAAAGTATAATGCACCCAGTTGTAAAATGTTATATAATCTCATGCATTATGATTAAATATCACTGTTTACTAGGGAGCAACTGTGTGGGTTCCTGATGAAGACGCCGTGTGGATCTCAGCTCAGCTCCGTCAAGACTACAACCCCGAAGAAAAACAACTATTCCTACAACTTCCTGATGGAAGGGTGAGGTAGTGGTGCTTTAATGATCAGCACTTATGATAATAAACACTTTCTTCTCTTATAGGAGGTGAGTTATCCAGTGTTCTCTCTCTCTGATCTGCCTCCTTTGGGAAACCCTGACATTCTGGAGGGAGAGAATGACCTCACTGCCCTCAGCTTCCTTCATGAAGCCGCTGTCTTACACAACCTGCGCGTTCGCTTCCTGGACTATAGCAGCATCTACACCTACTGTGGTAAGGACTGGATTTGGTGATAGAGGAAGGTAAAGCAGTGTTTCATATACAGTATTAGATGTTTTTGACATTATATATTTGTATGTGATGTTGGTGTAAGAAAAGAAAGACTACAGTCAAAGCTAGTTTGATAAGAGTCATTGTCACCCGCATTGCCTATGAATGAATTTGGTTGGTTGTTTGTGTGGTGGTCGTTGGAGTTAATTGTGGTAGTAGTCTATCAACATAATAAAAACTACACACATTTAATATTCTCCCAGGCATTGTTCTAGTTGCTATCAATCCCTACGACCAGCTGCCCATCTATGGGGAGGAGGTGATAGATGCATATAGCGGGCAGGATATGGCTGACATGGAGCCTCACATCTTCTCTGTGGCAGAAGAAGCATATCGTACCATGACCAGGTCAGAACACTTGATGGTGACAGAGATACAACCAAAACACTGCATATTCAAAATAACTGAAAACTTGTTTACCAGGGAGGAGAAAAAACAGTCAATCATCATCAGTGGAGAGTCTGGCTCAGGGAAAACCGTCTCTGCCAAATTCACCATGCGGTACTTTGCTGTGGTGGGAGGAGCTGCCCAACAGACCAGTGTAGAAGAAAGAGTTCTGGCATCCAACCCCATCATGGAGGTGAGCAATATAACATATGTTTACGATATAGTTCATCAAAGGGTATAATATGTTTTGTCTATAGTCTATTGGCAATGCTAAAACAATAAGAAATGACAACAGCAGTCGATTTGGGAAATACATCGAAATTGGTTTTGGGAGAAAAGGGGACATTATTGGAGCCAACATGAGGACATATTTGTTGGAGAAGTCAAGAGTGGTCTTTCAGGTAAGCACTTTTCTATACATTTCACTGATACTAATTGTGTGTGCATCAGACGAATGTGCCTTTGTGTATTCTGTACCGTATGACAGGCACCTTCAGAGAGAAACTACCACATCTTCTACCAACTGTGTGCTGCCAGAAATTACCCTGAGCTGACAACACTCAAACTATGTAAAACTGGACAACATATATTTTGCAGTAATTAATGTAATTTTATTCTTGTATGGACTTTGACTGCCATGGTTTATTGTTTAGGTGCACCTGAGGATTTCCGATACACCAGTCAGGGAGGAGACATGCAGATTCCTGGAACCAATGATTTGGCCGAGCTAAAACGGACTTCTGAAGCTCTCACTGTTTTGGGTAAAAAAGAAAATATCACTACACAGTCCTGTTATTTGACTAGATAGACCAGACACAAACCCCAACCTGCAGTAACTGTACTCCATAAGAATAAGTTGTATGCAAAATTTGCAGGTGTGCAACCTGAACAGCAGATGGAGCTGTTTAGAATCCTGGCTGCTATTCTCCATTTAGGAAACGTGAACATCCAGGCCAGTGGGAGAAATTCAGACAGAAGTTACATAGATGTAAGAATTTTTTTTTGTATATTTTATCAACATACAGTACTGCTGCAGAAATGTTTTAAGCAATTTTATATCAGCTTTGAAAAAATATTGTTGTCTGCATATTCATCACACAGAGACGAAAGTTACTTTTGCCAAGGCAATAGGCTCTTGCTCACACTGCATTTTGTGATTTAACACTTAACACAGAATATAACACTTAGAATATTGAAATCATTGCGGCTGATTCTTTACACTTTATACTCAAAGAGTTGCATAGCATTATTCATACTTTCAACTTTTGCTTTACTTTCTAGGCCGACGACAGCTCCCTAGCTATCTTCTCTAAGCTCTTAGGAGTGGAAGGCCCTCAGATGGCTCACTGGTTGTGTAATCGTAGACTAACTGTAGGTGGAGAGATGCTGGTCAAGCCTGTGTCGGGGCAGCAGGCTGTGGAGGCCAGAGACGCACTGGCCAAACACATCTATGGTCAAATGTTTACATGGACTGTCCACAGACTCAACTCAGCCTTGAGGAGTCAGAGGGGACAGCCCAAATCCTTCATAGGGGTACTGGACATTTACGGGTATGTAATGACATCGATCTCTTGAGAAAAAAAGTCATATTATGTCTTGTTGTTTTCTTGTTTAGGTTTGAGACATTCACCAGGAACAGCTTTGAGCAGTTTTGTATAAATTATGCAAATGAAAAACTCCAGCAGCAGTTCAACAGGGTAAGGTGTAAGGAGTTGAAGTATAGTTTTGGTGAAAATACTGAAATTCTGTACCCAAGTAGACTGCACAGTACACAAATCTGGTATATGAGATTAAGATTTGTTTTAAATAAATGTGCCCAGAAAGTGCATTGGCTTCAAATATTCTACGTCGTGTCTCAAAATAAAGCTGTGTAATGTTTTTTCTCTGCAGCATGTTTTCCACTTGGAGCAGGAGGAGTATGTTCGTGAAGAGTTAGACTGGCATAGGATCGAGTTCAGTGACAATCAGCTGTGTATTAATCTGATTGAGGGTCAGCTGGGCCTTTTAGATCTGCTCGACGAGGAGTGCAGGGTTTGTCATATGTTAACAAATTCTTACCTCGAACTATTATAGGCTTAGGTGTTTTTCCTCTTATTTATTGTATCTGTGATGATCAGATGCCAAAAGGCTCAGATGAGAGCTGGGTGAGAAAACTGTACGATCAGCACTTGGGCAGCAAACCTCATCTGCACTTCCAAAAACCACGGATGTCAAACAACGCTTTTGTTGTCGTGCACTTTGCAGACAAGGTGAGACATAAAGATATAACATCATGTCTGTAAACCTCCTCTGAGTTTTGATCATTCTGTTTTAAGGTCCAATACGAGGGTCATGGCTTTTTAGACAAAAATCGAGATACAGTGTTTGAAGAGCTCATCAACATTTTGAAGGCAAGTCAGGTGAGTAAACAAGTGAAGATGAAATGCCAAGTCATAAGATATGTCTATTTAATTGCTTATGCACATTTGTGACAGTCAGAGCTGGTGGCTGAGTTGTTCCAGCAGCAAAACAGTTCTGCCACAGTGTCCAATCAAAGCATTCAATATGGAAAAAGAGCACACAAACTCACTGTGGGATTTCAGGTCAATGCAAAACAATTTTTAAAAATTCACTTTTAATTGAGTTCAAGAACTCATCAAACTGTTTTCTACTGGTTTAGTTCCGACAGTCCTTACAGCTTCTAATGGACACTTTGAACAGCACCACGCCTCATTATGTCCGCTGTATTAAACCCAATGACATAAAAGAGCCTTTCACGTGAGTCTTCTGTTGCTGCTATATTTAGTCAATGTTATAGTAGATCTTTAAGTAAATTTACTTTTTTCTCTTGTTAGGTTTGACCCAAAGAGGACTGTCCAGCAGCTGAGGGCTTGTGGTGTTTTGGAAACCATTCGCATCACTGCAGCAGGATATCCCTCCAGGTATATATTCATTTTAAAAGGTTGACCTTCTACCTAATAAAGTGGCTTCGAGGACATGCATGTTTTATTACCACAGTGGTGGAACTGTATGGCCTTTAAATTGTCTTTTCCAGATGGACATATCAGGAGTTCTACACACGGTACCGGGTTCTGCTGAGAGGAGCTCATGACCAGCATCATGCTCAGACCTTGTGTCGACAGGCATTAGCTGAACTTATCCCGGATGCAGATCAGTACAGCTTTGGAAAAACCAAGGTGTTTTTCCGAGCAGGACAGGTGGCTCTACTGGAGCGCCTGCGAGCTGAGAGGCTGCGAGTTGCTACAGTGATCATCCAGAGCTGGGTTAGGAGATGGTTGGCCCAGATCTGTTACCACAGGACACAGTGGGCAGCTGTGACCATTCAGAGATACACTAGGGGGGCATTGGCTAGACGGTGAGTATCTCCATTTTTTTTCTCATGCATTGGCATTTATTCCTAAATACAAATAAATAAATGTATTCTTAAATGTTAACTCAGTTGTTTCCCATATACAAATGCAATTGTTTTTAAAATTTTTAGTTTTAGTTTAGTTAGTTATTGTTATAGTATAAACACTTTTTCATGGTCTTGTCCACAGCCTGGTCTTGACCCTGCGTTACACAAAGGCTGCACTGGTCATCCAGAAGACTTATCGTATGGTTGTAGTGAGGCAGCTGTTCCTCATGATCCGACGAGCTACTATCACCATACAGTCTTATAGTAGAGGAACACTAGCACGGCGCACATACAGACAGGTCAGACACTCAGAGAACTGCATTTAAAGTAGCTGATAATGTTACTTAATATTATCTTTCTTAGGTACTCTTGGAAAGAGCTGCCGTGCTGTTGCAGTCTATAGTGCGTGGCTGGTTGGCGAGGTGTGTCTACAGACGTGTTCGGACTGCTGTGGTCTTCATGCAGTGCTGTGTACGTCGGTGTGCTGCAAGAAGAGAACTGCTGAAACTCAAAACTGAGGCTCGATCTGTGGAGAGGTACCGAGAACTCAACAAGGGCATGGAGGTCAAACTGATGCAGCTGCAGCTACGGCTGGACCAGGAGGTGGCTAGGAGACTTACACTTTTTAATCTAAATTTAATGCTAACAGTATTTAACATTTTTTGATATGTATTCAGGTGAGGGAGAGTGTGGCTTTGAGAGAAACCTTGAATGCAGAGCGAGTTGCCATGAAGAATGAGTTAGAGACTCTCAAGGCAACATTACACAAATTACAAAGTCAAAAACAAGAGCCTCAGCCCAGTACTGAAATCGTCAAGAAGGAGGTGGAAGAACAAAAACAGGCCAACGAAAAAGCTACACAAGAAATTGAAAAACTCACACAAGTAAGATCAACAGTAAATATTTTCAATATTTCAGAGGATTTTATTACAAATTTCTTCTTTTTCTAGGAGATTCAAGTCTTAAAAAAAGAAAGGGAAGATTTTATAAAAGAAAAATACGATCTGTCAGCTCATCTCAATGTTCAAGAGCAGACACAAGAAGGTGAGATTATAATTTAAATGTTTTTGTATTGACATCTTTTCTGTCCATGTGTTTTGCAGAGAGTGTGCACCAGGCCGTGTTTAAAGCCACAAATGGTCTGAAATGTGAACTGGACGAGGAAAGGCGGAAGTATCAGGGTCTGCTCAGAGACTTCAGCCGACTTGAGCAGAGATACGACAACCTCCGAGAGATGAGTCTGCTTACAGAGGTTCACAACTGCACACACACACTTCATAAAACTTTGAGAACTATTTTGTCCGGTCGCAGGGCTGACACAAGGACATACACTCACAGTCAATGCGTTAGGGGCAATTTATTCTGTCTATTGAGATCCCATGGTAACACCATGAGGCCTTGAGAACCTAAGGGTGTACCACAGCTGAGTTTCAGTTTGCTGCTGGTATAAATTAATCCTGTTCCTGTCATGTTCCCACAGCGCACTAAAGGCCACAGGCGGACAGACTCAACACAGAGCCTAGGTTTTGAGCCTCTGTCTCCTTCTTTGACTCCTGTGTCCTCTCATTCACCCACCCCACTCTCTGTGTCACCCTTCCCATCTGGGGTCCCCTCTCCAGAGCAAGTGCGCCGAATCAGTGTCACGTCACCCATTTTTGAGAAGAGAGCAGTGTGGTGCATAGAAACTACAATGGTGAGTTATTGGTGTTTAATTTTAAAACTGCTAAATAAAAAATGCTGGGAAAGTGACCCTCTTTGAAAACATACACATATGACTATTTTTGTGTGATAGGATGAGCTGATGGAGAGCCTGGACATGTCCAAAGACCCCGTTGTAAAAATGAGAGGAGATGACTTGACTCATGCTTATGATGCTGTCCGTGTGGCCAATAAGTCAGTCTGCCACCATTTAGTAATTAACAGTGCAACAGTTTCCACTTTGTTCTTTATGGTATTTTTTTTACTAGCATAAAGTACTGTCTGTCTGCAGGCTTTTAGAGAACCAGTTACATAGTCAGCATACTCAATGGCAAAATGAAATAGAGGATTTGAGGTCTCAGCTCCTCAAAGTAAGATCAAGCCCTTCAGCTACACTTAAACAGGTACAAAGTAAACTGTTACAAGCCCCCCCTTGAATGATCTCAATAATCATTTAGATGTTGACTTAAAACACTTTGATTTTAGGATGTCCAGGACTTGCTTGAGGCCCGTGAACAGGAGTGTGTGAGACTGAGACGAGAGCTGAGCGACCTTAAAAGCACCAGCACACTTCGACGAC